>JAUZST010016055.1:8562-34449 GCA_034779995.1 Parotocinclus haroldoi | reverse complement strand
ATATATATAGAGAGAGAGAGAGAGAGAGAGAGAGAGAGAGAGAGAGAAAGAGAGAGAGAGAGAGAGAGAGAGAGAGAAAGAGGACACTTTAGCACATTTGCACATACTTTAAATAAACAACTTTAATTCTGAAACCTTAATCTCCTACCAGTGACCAATGCTAGTTAGTCTGTGCTAACATTTTGTGTTCAACTAAAGGCTGTTTTCCCAATTTGCATGGTGTGTGCTACATAGTATGTTGGACAACAGCAGTAATGCAGTAATTTCACACACCATTTAACACAATATACATTTTGGGATTAAACCTAAATGGTGTCTGTTCTTGTTTATTTCTAGCACTTCTGTAAGTTGCCAAGCTAAAGGACAAATACCATAAGGAGGCACACAATTCCGTGGTCTAACACTATCGTGCAGGGATTAGGACTACAGTCCCTAGCACGCATGAGCCTACAGTGCACAGAAAGCAGGCCACTGATGAGAGATGACGAGAGACACCTGCTCCAGTGGTTATTTAAGGCTGTTTGTGGTCCTGTCATTGTACCTTTGTTGTTTGGGAGCTCTCTGGTGCAAGGTATTTAACTTTATTCCATTGGTAACCCTTATTTCTAAAGGTAGAACACAGACAAAGATAACAGGCTTTGTTTAAGGTCAGCCTTCTAGTGATCTAGTGCCACGTAGTGATCATTCAAAGAAAGCCACCAACAAAGAAACCTCAACAACGGTTTTGGCATTTGGCTTTACAAAAAAGTCCACGATGTAGCACAGGATGTGTCCTATGTCTTTTATTTCTGTACTATTAATTAATATTGATGGAATTAAATATGTGTCCTTCAAACAATCAAATAACTGTAAATTGCTTTGTTTGTTCATTAAACTCAAACTCCTGGTGAATAGCACAGCGCAAAATCTAATTTGAAACCCTAACACAGACTGAACAGGCACCTGATGCTCTGCGTTTGTCACAGAGGTGTTGATAGTGTGTTTGTGCAGCCAGTGATTTAAATGGGACAATAAATTACACTTATTAGACAACCATCTTTGACTGAATTTGACTGCTGCAGATGCATTTTGCACAGAACAAAATTGGGCGCTTATTTTACAGTGCACTTTTATTTGTCCCACCCAGAAGCACAGCTTCAATAAACCAGTAAATCTCACAATTTGAAGGAATTACAATTAGTTTAAAACGTACAATTCACAAAATAATAATATATTGTTATGTATAACTGATTTGTATTAGTTGAATGATAACTGCAACTACACTGGAGAGATAGAAGTATCTGGGGCAACAGCTATGCTCTGGCTAGCCAGTAAAGTGAAGTGATCATATGTAAACAAATATGTAAGCCTACTATATTCCCCTTGTTTAAAAAAAAACATTAGTTATCACTATCAATAATAATTCACTGAAAAGTAGATTTAAATGAGAAAGAATTCTTGAAATAAAAAATCTTATGTCCACCTGAACAAATAAGAGCTCGCATAGATTATTATCAGTTAGATAGCCAGCCAATAGACAATATGCAGGAAGAATCTACACTTTCAAGTATATTCGTTAATCCTATGATTTTATGAAGATACATTGATTATCGTGGGTATTGTAAACAACTAAAACAAACATACTAAACACATCAAAAAATTACGTTCAAGCAATATAGTCCCACATTGAACATTCATACAGAGTGATTCTTGTTGGAGCTTCAGCTGAATATCCAGGCTAAGTTATAGCTGTGAAAGAAAGTGTGTAAATGTTTAAAAGTGCCTGTATGGGGATTTGTGTATCTGTGTGTAATACTACTGTGCATTTGTGTTATGAGTCTAAAGCTACAAAGGCTGCACGCCTGGGTGAGGAGATCCTGCTCCGGCTGTAACCCACCGCTCTCATTTGCAGCCTTTAATAGCCCGCTATATTAGACTCTAATCTGCCTGATCCCAATTTAATATGGCTCCCTCCAGCCAACGTGAAGTGAATACTAAATAGGCTGGCGCTGAACACACAGACATTCAGCTCTCCCTCTGGGCTCGTATGGCTCTCCTCAACCGAACCAGATTCTTTTCCTGCCTCCTCTCCCCAGTCATGGTGCACCCTGGAGGGCATGGCTGCATTTATCCCTCCACCTTCATCCCCTATCAACTGTAGATCATAACACGACACAACCAACAGCCAGAGGATGGCATCAGTTAAAGCCCTGGATAGCAGTTTTAAACACAATCTGTCCTGACCCTCAATTCTGCATATTCACATAGACCAAACAAAGGGGGACCTAAAAAGGTACCTGTAAAGTTATATTACCGTAATTACTTACAGATGGGTAATTACAAACTAGAAATGGCTGTATTGGGAAGACAAAACATGTCTGAAGAGATGAGAAATCTATTGGTTTATTTTTTGTTTGTTGAAGAGTCACCTCATAAGCTGCTAAATTGCTTCCTGTAAATTTAGTTGTCCACAAGGACCACAGGATAAGGGTTTGGGAGTGCTAAAGAACATTTTAATATGTGTGTAATAATTAGACTGGTGTAGAAATAGCAGTCCCTCCAACTGGGAGAAACTCTCTGAAGATGGTGCAAAAGCTGAGCGCAAAGTAGTTCTATAAGTTTTACAATGTGGCAAAATAAGACCAATTAATTTTATGTTTTTACCCCAATTTCACTCATTTATAGAATTTAATTCATACAATTTTCATGTTGAATTTTACAGGCACACACAAAAGGCAGTATATATTAGAGAAAGGTCCCTTATCTTCTAGTCATGCTGTATACTTAACCTCCCCTAAATATTATCTGGAACAACATCCTGACACCATGCACGTGTTATTGAGTGATGCAGACTGACATTACACAGATCCATTCAGTATCATGTATCAGATGTTCAATTCTCTGAAATGGGGATTGAATTAAAAATTTAAGACTATTGCCCTTTAATGGTAAGGCACATATAAACCAAATTTGTAGTAAAACATCTACTCATACTACCTAAAAATTCCTGAAACAAGCTTTCATTACTCCCAGCCATAAACATGCTTAATATTTTGGCCCTATTAAAGTGTACAACATAGATTACAACAAAAACACATGCTGCCAGGATAAGCCTGCTCTTTTGAGGAGCATGAACTGTTCATGCCCCTGGTAAAAATCCCCAAACACACCAGATCTGCAGTGCAGAGGGCTAGGGATGGACTTGCCCCTCGAGCATCATTACCGTACCCATAAAATTTGCTATTCACAGAGGCAAGGAGTCAGCAGAATCAAGCTAACTCTGACGAACAATAGAGAATGAATATTTCTCCACAGCTGAAGAATCATGTAATCGATAACATTCACATTAAAAGATTGTTATACCAGCTTTTATTAGCCATTTTCTATTATTTTGATCTAAATACTTGAAATGTAGGTTTCATGTTTATTATTTCCACTGTTTTGTTTGGGTTTTTTTAATCACTCAATCAAATTCAGTCGTTTTCACAGTGTTTGTAAATATAAATTCAGACATTATGATTGCAATTATGTTCTCCTTCATCTGAGCCCAAGACACGAATTAAGACAGCAATAAGGTAATTACGTACAATATAATAATTTACACTTTGGGAGATGGCTGTCCCAAACTTTACCTATGTTATTTTTATAGGATTTTTTTTTACATTTCTTTTAGAAATAATTAGAAATAAATATTCCAAGTGGAGTTACTAAAAGATCAGATTTTAATTATTTCACTTTTTGAATTAACAAAATAATATTTATACATAATATAACATAATGAATTAATTCCAAAATATTTTCATATTTAAATTTCATTTTAAATTTTACTTAAGCCATGAATTTGTTTGATATAATGACCCGTAAATTATGTTTTATTTACAAATAGTTATTGTTTAGTTTGAGTTTAAAAGCTGTGACTGTGACCGAAGAATACAGAAATACAATTAGCACACTGTATTGCACATTGAGAATTATCAAAATGATATTACAAACAATGACTTATTATGAATTAAGAATTTACTCAAAATAGTCTTTACTGTGTCAACATAGATATTTATACTGAACTGTATCTACAACTATTCTAGTTTACAATTTAATATATATTTTTCTGGAATTCACTGTCCTTCGAGATCTTACACACCAACAACAGCTTTGCTTTTAAAAAATCAATTTTAAAAAGTGAGCTGCATCAAAAACAAGAAAAACATCAGTGCAAGTTAATGTGAAAATGAAGCTGGTGTTTTTGCAACACTTGTTTGGGTAGCATGGTGGACCACCCACAGACTGCAGGGCAATGGGGGTGCGCTCACTCGGGGTGTTTGCCATCCTAATCAGGCCGAGTCACTGGCTGCTGCCTTTATTAAACCAAGTCTGAGGTGCACCCATGCTGAGACTGCTCCTCTTACACACACATACACGTTCTTCCCTTAGGCTACACGTCTGGAACTAGCCCTGCACTAGGGGGCCACACATACACACACACACACACACACACACACAAATACATAAGTACATAGGCACACATATTTGTTTGCTATACTTGTGGGGACTACTGTGGACAGTTCAATTTCTACAACAAAACCTAAACCTAATTCTAACCTAAAGCAAGTTCTTTGACTCTTGTTTTTTAAAGAAAGTTTCAGATTTCGCAACTTTCCCTGCAAGTTAAGTTAAGATTTCTCTATTCTTGTGGGGATATTCCAGTTCCTACAGCGATATTTAAACTTGACCTCCCCACACACACATACAGTGTGTTTACCATCACGGTTTATGAGGGACCCCTGCTGATATATTTCAATCAGCTGTGCAGTTTTGTTTCTGCTCCGTTTTCTTTCTACTTCTATTTTTGTTTGCTCTCTACCTATCCTCTATGTGAAGTAAATGAGCCATAGTGATACCTAGTCAGGTCTCATCACTACTTCAGATAATTGAATATAACCCTGCTACATCAGAAAAAAGTAGATAGATAGATTTAAAAAAATAGATAAATAATAGATGGTTAGATAGGTACATAGATGGATGGATAGATGAACGTATTCTAAGAAAACTTTAGCCCTATAACAAAAATCATGTGGCACAGTTAGTACACTATGAAACCTCACATTACCAGCATAACGGCCTTGATTATTATTCTATAATGTTGGACAAGAATATAGAGTAAGGAGTCTAAAACATTTCAGGTGGAATAGATAGATGGATGGATGATTATTGCCATAACAATTACCATTGTGTAAATTAGGGCTAGGTAGTGAGGATTTACTAAATATCAGAATTCTATTCATCAGACTGCAGCTGCATCTCTGGACTTCAATGTTGCTCTCCCAGTCAATTGCATTAAGTTTTCCCAAAACACAAGTGTTTTCCAGTATTTATGCTCAGCACCAGTTACAGTAACTTGTAGTTACAATATGTTCACCATGAATGTTATGCCAGGATAAAACCATTACACACCATTACAAGAGTGGAATTCCGTATGTGGTAAGTTTTTTTAGTATTATTATTATTTGAAGCATAATTGCAAGTGTTTCCTCTAATGTGTACATTCGATTGTTTAAAAAGTCATCCTGGGAGTTGTATTCACAAAAAAATCTGGCAACAAAGGAGGCTGTGAAATGCACAAAGGTAATCTCCTTAATCTGAATGAGCCACTTAAAAGTAGGTTTCTGCATTCCACAGCACAACAGATATGTTTACTCACATGTCTACTAAGGAATCTTTTGGACTAACATTGAAGACGGAAGTAGGAATATAGACATATACTGACCAAATGAACAGCAATACTACAACAACAGTACTACTAGTTTACAAGAGTAGTACAGCTTTCGCTATGGTATTGAAGATTTAAACTACCTACACCAAATGAGGAAAGAAGTTTTATATGAAATCAGTTAGTCTGCAAGTCTAGTCCTTTTGTATTTATGGCTCCCTCAATGAGTTGTAGCTCCCCACAGCCAGCACCACTCATGCAGCCCCAAAACATGACAGTCTCACTACCATGCTTAACTGTAAGCAAGACACAATTGTCTTTTTACTCCTCATTTGGTTGCCGCCACACACCATCTGAAACAAATACGTCTATATTGGTCTCATCAGTTCACTTAGCCCGCTTGTCTTCAACAAAGCTTTCTTGCTTTTTAAGCTTTCTTGAGCATCTAGAGGAGGTTACCTCCTGGAACAGCAACCATGCAGACCAACTTGATACAGTGTGCAGTGGACAGTCTGAGCACTGACAGGCTGACTTCCACACCCCTTAAACCTATGCAGCAATGCTTGCAGCAAAAGCCAACCTCTTGGTATGATGCTGAGCATGTGCACTAAACCTTTTTGGGCCGACCATGGCGAGGCCTGTTCTGAGGTCTAAAATTTCTTAGATTCTCTGTTCTTTGCCATGAAGTGTTATGTTAAACTTCCGTTGACCAGTACGACAGTGTGAGAGTGATTTTAACACACCTTTAAATTTAACACACCTGCCCCCCATTCACACCTGAGACCTTGTAACACTAACAAGCCACATGATTCCCAGGAGGGAGAATGACTAATTGGATATAATTTGGCCATTTTCACTTGGGGTTGTACACACTTTCGTTGTTAACGGTTTAGACATTAATAGCTGTGTTTTGAGTTATTTTGAGGGCACAGCAAATTTAAACTGTTATACAAGCTGTAGACTGACTACTTTACATTGTATCAAAGTGTCATATCTTCAGTGATGTCCCATGAAAAGATATAATAACATAGTAACAAAAATGTGGGAGGTGTACTCACTTTTGTGAGATATTGTATTAGCGCTGTTTCCAGTGCTATTCATGGTCATGATTCAGCTTTGATTTTTAATTTTTATAAAATGCATTTTCTACTTTAGTAGTGATTTTGCGTCAGTATATCTAACATTTAGCTAACATGTATACAGTATATTTAAAACAGACCAATTTACATACCGCATACTGTAGCAGAAATCGAACCAGATGCAAATAGATTACACTAACTCAGATCTTAGCCATGGTGTAAAATCCAGGAAGTAAAAAAGACTATAAATAAGAATTAAGAAATAAGGACAACTATGATGAAACATGACTTAGAATTGCAAGTATTATGTGTTTAAAGCACAATGGAGCATATGGGTATATACACAAGAATAAATTACCGACATGTGAACACAACCAGAGGATTAAATCAGAGAAATACAAAGAAAGAGATATTGAGAGACTTTTACTGGTCCATTGAATCATTATTGGATCTGCATGTTAAACAAAAAATATATTAATATCAATTAAATTAACTGAGAAGTCTTATATTTAATGAAATACCCATACATATTAAGGTATAACCTGTGAACATACTCAGTACAGAGCTAAATTTTTTATGTGAATACAAATACTTCTCATATTATGATGGTAATTTATACACCATGAGTTACTCACTATACCCACTATCCACAATACCCACTATCCCGACTGGCATTCATCACAGTTGACATATTTTCAGGCTGTAGTAAGAGTCTGGCCATCTCTGTAGGTTGTTATGCCATGGGTGTAACCGGAGTGAGATGTCTGACTCTATTGGTGTGCAAACTCATTAGGATGGTGGTCACCAAACGGTAGTGAGAGCTTCCCGGCAGCGAATGTAAACAGATTTTATGGTGCATTACCACAGCTGGGAGCTGCTGCTTCACCGCTTCTCCCTGTGCTATCAAATTAAAAGCACTCCTAATGGAGTAATATAAGCTGTTGCTATTGCTGCTGGTGGTAGGACTCGAAGACTGGTTTATGGAGGTATCTCTATTTCTGTCATTAGGTTTTTGTTCCCTCTCATGAATCTCTCCAACCACTGGAGTTTCAATGAGATATGGCATTCCCCAAATCCTCTCACGTTGCACATACACTCTGTACCCAGATAAGACATAAGAAAGTTAGAGACACAAAGAATTGTTCCAGAGGTGGTGCCTATCCATGAATACAAACTGCATTGCATCATATGCTGCCAAATCCCATACACAATGACAGAGATATTAGTTGTTAGACTGAGACTCCTGCGAACTATAACATTACAGCATTCCTACACTCAATAAATGTAAAAAATTATTTGTCATTTGGCTCCAATATTGCAAAGCAGACATTAGGTTTTATTGTGCATTCTATTGTTTGCTTATACACTCGCTCTGACAGAAACTGAAACTCTCCAAAATGTTTTATTAAGTGTGTCACAAATCGTTAAGATAATTACTGTATCACACTTCTACTCCGCTGTTAATAATTAAGCAAGTGCTAGTTGTAGAAGAGAAACAACACTGCACACCCACGAACAGTATCAGACACCCACAATGCTGGCAATTAGTGCAAACAAAAGTGCAGGCATTTAAACTAAAGTATAAACAACCCATCAAGATAAATTATACTATTACACTACAAACAGAAGTTGAAGTACTAGGGTAACGATCAAAGAACTAGAAATATAAACGAGTGTGCTATCGTGTATCGATTTAGATATGGATCATCACATTGTTTAAGGAATCTTTTAAGCGCTGTACATGCTACTCGCCTTTAGTCACGTTAGCATAGTGTTTAGAAATATTAAAAATACAAGTACATATTAATTACATAGTTGGGTATTATCTGCAGTATGAGAATGTGTTTTCTAAAAGGGGAACTACTGTGCTGTCTGAATGTGTTTAATAGCAAGTCATCCTTTTCTCCAGCATTTCTCTCAATGATGCCGTTGTACCTGCTGGTACATAAAGTGCAGTTGTTCTGAGTGCTGTTTTAGTATCAGAGACTCAGTTTGCATTGCCATAAACTGTTTTAGGTGTGCAGCTAGTACAGAGATCTAAAACCCTACTCTGTTGTCATCCATCCAGGTTAGGCATCACATGAAGATACAATTAGATGAGATACAATTGGATGAGTCTGAAGCTGCAACTGCGACACCTACTGAGCCCTGTGAAGGACTGTTGTCCTCATTAGGGCACTCTTGCAGCAGTGACCTGTTTTATTGAGTACTTTGGAACATGAATATATACTACTATACAAACGTTTTTTGGTCTTCTTGTTGTTATTTGTGTGTATTTTAAGTCTTAAATCATTAGTGCAAAAGTGATAAACAACTACTAGAATTACAAACAGTGCTTTTGCAGAAATGAACATGGCAACCAAAAGAAGAAACAAAAAATATTTAATCATACACAGAACTTTACCCGTTGTGCAAAAGATACTGAAGTTTAATCGGGAAATTGCTCTTACTATATTTTAGCCTTTAACAACATATTACAAATAACACTGCAGTATTTTAGTTTTTGCATGGGATTCAATGTTTGTATATCTAAAATACATCATTTTAGTGTTTATGCACTAATGCAGAAGATGTCAAATAAACACAAATAAGAAATTGTTCAGTGCCTAATCCTATAGTCGCCACAGCTAGATTTGGCACAGGTATTATGCCAGATGGCCGCCACCCTTCCCATTTATCCGGGCTTGGGGCTGGCACTATAAATACACCCTCAGTGGCTGGAGTTTTGTCCGTAAAGGCACCGCTTAACTTTATATGTAATTTCCACCTGAAGAGGACCAAGGCAGGCAAGGTAAAATTATGGAACAAGTACTTTATTATTTAAAATGTTAATGTTAGAGAGAGGGTTAAAGACCAGCATGAACATAACAGCTTTATGTTGTTTCAAGTTTGTTTATGCTGTTTAGTGCGCGTCTGGTGCTAATTGAGCACATCACTAGCATGAGCAATCTCTTATAGAGAATAATCCTTTATTCAGCATAACCCTTACACTGAATATATGATAATCCATGAGTGGTACTAGCAACATATAAATCACTCTCAATGTCTCTGACATTAAATGTAACCTCTGATTTTGATTCTATTCTATCTATTCTACTAATACTTTTAGTATCAATAATGAATTAATGACAGCTAAATTGTGCTTGGAAACATCTGTTTGAACAGAGTAAGACTGAGTATATGCTCACCGGCCATTTCATCAGGACCCTGATAGTGTCTAGTTGGACCCCCCCTTTTCCTTCAGAACTGCCTTAACAAGATTCAACAAGAAATATTCATCAGAGATCTTGGTCCATATTGGCATGTGGTTGTTGCAGATTTGTTGGCTGCACATGTGTGATGTGAATCTCCCATTCCATCACTTCCCATAGGTGCTCTATTGGATTGATTGTCATTGTCATCATCAGGAAACGAATTTTTTAAAATGATTTCGGTTTTGTGATATGATAAAAGATGTTACAATGTGGTCATTAAGGAACATACGCTGTCAGAAACATACTCAGGTAGGCTGTGGCATTTTTGCAAAGCTCAGGTCGTATTAAGAGGCCCAGAGTATGGGAAGAAAATCTCCCCCATACTATTACACCACCATCAAAAGCCTAAACCATCGATACAATGCAGGATGGATCCATGCTCTCACGCTGTTTATGCCAAATTCTGTCCCTACTCTCCAAATGTCACAACAGGTGGTTATTTAAGTAATTGTTCCTGTTTGTCACCTTAAACCAGTCTGGTCATTCTCCTCTGAACTGAAAAAAACATTTTTGCCCAGAGAGCTGCTGCTCACTGGATATTTTCTTTAATTTAAGACCATACTGTGTATACCTTAGAGATGGCTGTGCATGAAATTCCCAGTAGATTAGCAGTATCTAAAACTCCCATAACGACTTGTCTAGCATCAACAACCATGCCGTGTTCAAAGTCACTTAAAACACACTTCTTTCCTATTCTGATGCTCAGTTTGAACTTCGGCAGGTCGTTTTTACCATGTTTACATGCCTAAATGCATCAAGATTTGCCATGTTTTTGGCTGAAATATTTGCACAAAAGACCACTTGAGCAGGTGTACCTAATGAATCTTCCGGTTAGTGAATGAGTCTGTATGCACAGGTCTTCCTACCTAGGGAGCAGGACAGCATGCAGGGTTTTGAGTACATGTGTGTATCTAGGCTGAGTTTGTGCTTCCAGGCCGCCTTAGGCAGGCTGCTCACATCAAAGACAGCGCTCTTTCTCTAGAGGAGCTGAGAGATCCTGCCTCAGGCCTTGCCAGGCCTTCACACACTTGCCTGAGGGGCTAGCGGCTCTGATGCCGTGCTACCACACACTGGTAATCACAGCCAGCTTTTTTTGCAGACTGCACACACACACTCACAGGATTCTGCACATACAATTCACTAATCCAGAATGCATTATAATGTAATGAACTAGGCTTGCAAGGGTTATGAGTGAAGTATTAACTATTAAAACAGTGCCCTATGTGTTATTACCATGAATCTCGGAAGAAGGAAAGAATATAAGTAATGCAATATGCTGGTATCAGCTTGCTAGTGTATGTATTCGTGACACATTTATTATATAATTTGTTGACACTCAACCATGCCAGTTAACATGTCACCAAAACAATAGCTTTTCTTAGCTATTGAAATGAGTATGTGGTCATTGGCTTAGTTGGTAAGGCTAAAAAATATACTTCTAGCTAAAATTAATTTACTGTTAAATTCTAATATATTTTATGTTTTTAACATATTTTATTGTATTTTAATATGCAATATAGATTCCTCCAGTCTTACCAATATATCTCTCTCTACCTCCTGTGGGGTATATATGGATAATTTTGGTGTATTACAGGGAAAAAAAACACTTCTGGTTACAGACTCCAAATGAACTGTTTATATCAATAAAATATTTCACTATATATGAGTAAGGTAATCCTACCTATGTAAAGCTATGAGCATGCATGGAAGGTACTTCGTACAGATGTTACAACAAGTATCCTGTCAGTTGAAGAGCTAGTGATGGTTTGACATGTTACCCAAGTAACCCCAAGTTTAAACTTTTGCAGGTTTACTAAAATGTACTTGAAGTTTGTTTGTTTATTTGGCTTATTTAACGTCGCTTATTGGCATCAGCGGCCATCCAGCGACACACACAAGGTTACATCTATACACAAGTTAATCTGAAGACCAGTCATACATACACAAGTCAATGACAATTTAGAGACATCAATTCACCTAACACACATGTCTTTGGACTGTGGGAGGAAACCGGAGTACCTGGAGTAAACCCACGCAGACACGGGGAGGAATGGCAAACTCCACACAGAAAGGACTCCACCCTGGGATTGAACTCGGGACCTTCTTGCTGTGAGGCAGCGGTGCTACCCACCAAGCCACCGTGCTGCCCATGTACTTCAAGCAGACGGAACTAGTCTGTTTGGAATTAGTATGCTGCGATATTCTTACATATATTAAGTACATTCATATGTTTAAACACTTTGGACATATATTTTTCAGAACTTTTTCAACCATCACTGCTATTTGAAAGCATATGTTTCCTCCATCGACCAACTTTTCATGCCTGTCATGTTAAATTAGCTAAGCGTGCATTTTGTGTCAACGTACTCATTTGCAAATATAATCAGATACAGAGGTTTATATGGCTAATTCCAGTCAAGCTATTAATCTGATTATTAACAGGTCCGTTGGCTGAGCTTGAAAATTATAAGCAAGTATTTCATGCCTTAGTATATCATGCAGCCTAATGCAGTCCTGGTGCTTTACATTTGATTCCTTCAAATTGTTCACGTCATTGCCTTCATACTACAGACTGTGATCTTCGTACTCATCTCCACTGGTTTACCCACTATGTATCTTTTATTGTTATTTGTAGTTAATATATTATTATTGTTTCTATAGTAGAAACAACAGTGTCAGTTTACTTGGACTTCATTCTAGAATTCTGCTATTTAGTTCATGTGTTTCAAGAAGTCCAATACAATATTTAGTTCATGTATTTATTGTTTTATTTCTCTAGGTGTAAGACTGCATAGTGTACACATCTTTGTGACATAAAAAAGGCTGATAATCAATAAATGTGTAGACTGAATAATACAGTTGTTGTGAGATTTTTTATATATTATATGTGTAGTGTGCATGGGGCTTGGTCGGTAACATGACCACCTCACAGCAAAAAGGAACTGGGTCCTTTCTGTGTGGAGTCTGCATGTCTTTTACTACCAGTACTCCGGTTTCCTCTCACAGTCTAAATGCATGCATGTTAGGTTGATTGATTACTCTAAATTGCCACTGATTTGGTCTCCACATTGGTTGGAGTATATCTCTGTCATATCAATGGCCGCGTAAAATGACCCAGGTGGAGATGGACGTGCTGACAAGTGGACCCTGCCGTAGTGGGAAAACCGGTAGCAAGTAGATGTGTAGTGTGCATCTCCATAGGGACACAAACTTGACCTTTCCATGCTCAGGAGATTCAATTTATGATTCCCCTTTATGTTTCATTCATGTAGACTTGCAAACAGAAATGTTAAATCTCCCAAAGGTAATAAGGATTTTTTTTAATCCTTGCTTTAAATTAAGTATTTATTAGTCAAATGACACCGCAAATGAACATAAGAAAATAAGATTGAATTTTAGCAGGATATTTAGTTTAAAACGGTTATGTCACAATTATTTGTTGCTGATTTTAAAAACTCTGCTAGTCTGTTTCACCTGAGGTTGGGTTAAACATGACTGATCAATTGGGTACTCTGTAATGACCCTTAATTTACTTCAGCTGTTGTTTATATAAACACCACCATAGTGTGTGTTCAACGTGTGTTGCAGCTATGCTAAAGACTAAGGAGCTGTCAGAAAAGCTCAAAGAGGAGATATTGTCATTGCACCAAAAGGGCAATGGGTATAAGAAGACATCCAAGATTTTGAACATTCCTAGAGATATTAAGGAGTATTGTACTGAAGATATGTAAATTTATACGGAACAACAGATACTTTTCCATTTATTTCCAATTATTGTTTGAAATGCACATGTAATTTTATACACATCACCATAAACTTTTTAAAGTGAGGGGAGTTAACCATAACTGTATCAACTTTCAGCATTTCCTAAAATGGCTTAGGAGAAATGGAACGAGGAGTCATAAATACATTTGAAATTAAACAAGCCATAACTGAGTTTACCCTGAGAGGTCCATTGGTTGAAAGCCCAGCCTGAGGTTTGAATCCATGATCCCAGTAGCTGCTGACTGCAGCAACTGGCGTTTAACTTTGAGTCACTTAAATCTCAAAAATTTGTCAAAATATTCAGTATATTCATCAAAATAAAGTTCAGTGAAGATAAATTAAAAAAAATATTTTTAGAAACAATTAATGTGATTTGTGTTGCCTCTATTCAAATTATATATAGTTAATATTTTTTATGTTTAATCCTGTCATGTGAGCTCTGGAACCAATGGAGCCATTTAAGGGCTGGGAAGTGGTTGATGTTGCAGTGCTGAACATTCATTCTGTGACTGGCCTCCTTTCCCTCAGGCAGAGTCAATCTTGAGATTTGGGATGTTGCTAGATCTAGGCACAGTGTTAGTCTATTAGGATATCTGCTAAATTTCAAGGGAGACACTTGAGAGTATTGCTGTTTTTGAAATAGGGGAAGCACATATAGTATGTACACGTGATCATTTTACTGGCCATCCAGAGGAGTATACTTCTTACATCCCTGTGGAACAGCAGTGAGTTGCCTTAGTGAATGCAAATAATAAATATGACACCTTTTCTTTGTAAATTGTAATGTAGTATGTAATTTTACTTTGTAAAAATAATCTGTAAGTCTCACTGGCTTGGATTTATTGAAATTTGAGAAGTCAGTCACGAATCAGTTCCAGATTTATTGGTTGATAATATTATTTATTTTCACATTAGTTATTAGGTTTCGCATCTTTAGGAGACCAACCTATCTTTATTACATGAGCTGTCCGTTAAAGCACAGTAATTAAAAACAGTACAATAAATGCTAGATGATTTTTTTTTCAGTTTCAAATGGATACATCCACACTCAATTCACTGGTAATTTAAGTCAATTTAATTTAAGGTACATTTGTTGGTGCTATACAGGCTGGTCTGAGTATTTGAGAAACTGCTAATCTACTGAGATTTTCACACACATACACACACGCCCACACACACACACACACACACACACACACACACACACACACACACACACACATTACTAAGGTAAGGTTTATAGAGCATTGTCCAAATATAACCAGTGAACAGCACCTTCTCTGTGCAAATATGCCTTGTTGATACCAGAGGTCAGAGAGGAATGAAGAATGACCAGACTAGTTGGAGCTTATGGAAAGGCAACAGATATTAAAACAGCCACTGAGGTATGCAAAAGCACATCTCTGAACGCACAGCATATCAAACCTTGAACCAGATGTACTACTGCAGCAAAAGACCACACCAGGTACCACTCAAGTTAGCTAAAAGCAGGTAACTGAGTTGCAAGGATCCACCAAAACTGGTGGATTTTACAAAATTCAAGTAATTAACACAAAAATGCTACTGTACTAAATTTAACCTTATGAAATACTGATAATCAAGAGGGAATTTAGCATTTTACCCATGCATATGACTGCATGCCAAAGTAATAATAAAAAAAAACAATCACATTTTGTCAATATTTGTCAAATTTGCCAATCAAATCAGTTTCATCAGTGACTTACATATAACATATCTACACTACACTATTAATTTGTGTTTTTGTGAATTATCAAAATAGTGCCTCACCTGTAAACAGACCTTTTGTCTGACTCCAACTGGGCCTGGGGATCAAGGGTCACGCTGAGAGGAGTTCCCCCTGCTGCTGGCGATGCTGATATATGGACCTGCTGGGCCTTCGAGTTCTGCTGTGCGGTGCCCGTCATCTGAGTGGATGGACAATAAAACCACTAAGCATGACAGAGCTAGTGCAGATGCTGAAAATCTGAAAGGCATCATGGACTGGTGCCAGATGCTGGTATCTTATCAGATTAGCTTTAGGAGCACTGCAGCTTGGATCATTTTAATGAAACTAACACAGCATTGTAAAAGAGAGAATATCAGCACTGGAATCTCCTAAAGCATCTTTTCTATCGTTTTATGATATTTCATTTTGAAATATCCCGTAATTTTTCTGAGCAGTATAGCAGATGTTTTTTTCATTGAGACGTGAACTATAATAAAGCTTTAATTGTGCAACTTAGATGCATAGAAATTAAACACTCGGTGTTTCTTACATTTACTTTGACTCTGCATTACATTCATGTCAATATTAACCAAAGATGGTTCATGTTTTGTCTGATCAATTTCTTTTGTTAATAAACATCTATTCTTGCATTTCAGACCTGCAATACACCAAAGAAAAGAGATGGTAAAGCCTTTACCACTTTATCTTAGGATGTGCAACAGTATGGGGCTTGTCATTGTCACATTTTTTGATTCCAAAATTCTCCACACATTCTATATTGGGGACTGGTCAGGGCTGTACCCGTACACTTCAGCTATGCCTTTGTACTGTGTGCAGCATGAAGTTTTGCATTGTCTAGTCTACATCTTGTCAATGTACTTTTCTGCATTAATGCTGCCATCACAGAAGTGCAAATGACTTTGTCAAGTGCACTTCACCCTTAGCACGACACCCTGGCTTATGGACTTGTTGCTAATAACAGTCTGGATGGTCCTCTTCGTCTTCAGCCCAGAGAACATGGCGTCCTTTTTTTTCTAAAAAAGATGTCTTGGAATACTGATTCGTCTGACGACCACAATATATGTTTTGAAGATAACGGGTATTCAGGTTAAGCTTGTGCCCTTGGCCTTTATGCACTAAAATTCTGTTACTCCTGATTCCTTAAATTGTTTAATGATAGTATACACTGCAGAAAGAAAATATCCCAAATCCCTTCCAATTTTGATTTGAGGTACATTTAATGTACCTCTGAAATGTAGGAATGGAAGTTGACCAGACAAAGCTTTAAATATCTTAGGTTCCTAATATCTGCAATGAGAAGTAAAATGCTTTTTATGCTTTTTCCATACTGTCCCAACTTTTCCTGTTTATAGGTCAATGTGGGCTACTATTCCATTAATGTTCGGTTCTCATGCCCATTGTCAGAAAAATTAAGCAAATACAGTGACATGTTCATCATACACAATTTTACTTGTACGCTATCTTTTGGTTTCTTTTTCCTCCTTTTTCCTTCTCTCCCCCTTGATGAGGCCTTGAAAGCAACACCCCTCCCTCTGTTCTTGATCCCTAGGTTTTATGTGTGGTTTGGTGGAGGTGGGGTCCTGGTGCAGGAAGTCTTAATCCAAACCTCAAATGGGAAATAAATTAGCTTCTTCACACTTAACTAGCTCTCATTTGCATCTCTCCATTGCTGCGCTGTTTTCCTTTTTCCCCCGGCAATAATCCTCATGGTGTAGCGATACACTAGTTAGGTAGGAAGAAGAAGGAGGTGCTTTGACACTGGTTTCTTACTGTATATCGCTTCCTACATCCTTATAATATGTTGGGTTATGACCTGACATCAGGGCACACCGACTACAGGCATTGTACCTGGATATGAGCACAGTTTACAGTCCTTAAGGACCACCACTCTGTAGAGTTTAGCATGCTACCCAATTTAACACTTGACTCAACTTATCAGATAATTACCAAGCCCTCATGTGATAAACCCAGCGTGTTTGAATAAGGAAAGTGCTCATTTGTGAAGGGCTGTGGTCCTCCAGGACCTGAGATTGATGTAGTAGGACTGAAGTATTCATACTTATTAGTGACTACCAATGTTAGTGTGATAACCCTTAATACCCCTAAATACTATACATGTATTATTTTAAACCATTAAACATTTTTGATGAATGTTTAAATAACTTTAAAAATATGGAGGAATTTGTGAACTTTTGTGAACTTTTGTGTACATATTCAGCTTTGCCTAGGATTTAATTTAATGAAAAGAAGTAATGTGTGAACAGTTAAATTCCCAGACTGACACAGAAATTGACTGGGTCAAGGCAGAGTTCATTTTCATCTGAATTATCGGGCGGTCTAATGTTCAAAGAAACTCATTTGCTTGTCAAGATGACAGGGCACCTACTCAGGCAGTAATTACACCTTACTCAACCACTTTCTTAATCTATTCAAGGTCACTAGCACTAGGACATAACCAACATCACGGATTATGCACACACATTTTCACTCATACGGGAATATTTTAGAGAAGCAAATTGACCAAATGCATGTCTTTGGAATGTATGAGAAAGGCAGAGTGCTTAGAGGAAACTCCACAAAGGCAGAAGAATGGCTGGGTATCTGGATCTCCAGACCCATGAGGAGACACAGTGCTATCAACTTTTTTTTTTAAATAAAAATTCCTTCTGTGTCACCCCTATGTACTTACTTATTTTTGCAATACACAATTTATCAGGGACCATAGTTATCCTTAGGTTTTCTATAAGATCATGGGACTGTGATGGTTAAGGTACTGGACTATGAACCACAAATTACTGGCAGGTTGTTAAGTAGAAATCAGATCGTTGCCAGTCAAAGCGTGAGCTTTCCCATTATCTGAGTACCTAAGCACATGTAAACTGATTGGATTACTGACAAAATCTGATTGTCTGCAGGTATCAGATCATTAAGAGCATGTAAATGCACTTCCTCTAGGTGTTAATCCTAACAGGTGGTAATCGTGTCAAAAAAAAAATTCAATAATGATTTCAGCCTGAAGTAGCCTAAAATTAAGTTAACTTAAAACAATATATTTCAGTGCTTATTTCAGCCTGTCAGTAAATTTGTGAGGGGTACTGGCAAAAACAGATTCTTCTAAAAAAAATTTTTAATTGACTTTATGCTCTGTCTACAAAGAGAGAGATTGCGAGCTTTACAAAACTGAAAAGAATAAGAATCGGATGAAAACTGAACAAGTTATGACTTTTTAAACTTCAGAGATTTGCATACCATCATTGGATAGGCTGTTGGGACAAATTTTATTTATTATGCATGCATAACTTTACCATAATTATGAGGGGCGGCTTTTAGTTTTTCAAAACAAATGGCAGACTGGGTCAATTTACTGTGCTTTTTTTCCTCAATGGATACTTAAGAAATGTTTTGCCGTGTCTTTTTATTAAATAAATGACTAGAGGGAAAACAACTTTCCCTTTAATATGTCAGGCACAGGCGCATCTCTTCAGGGCAGATGTTGAGTCATGAACGGTTGAGTATCAGTGTATTTTCAAAAATTTAGGGAAAAAAAACATTTCAGAGATCTCACTTTTGAAAGGGTATTGATTTTTTTGGCTTTAGCTGGCTGTGACTAGGTGCCTGTTTTTGCCAGAGCTCCTCACATTTAATACATTTTTGATTAACTGTATCTTTTTAAACTGCATCTTTTATAACTAACTTAAAAAATACTGTAACTAATTAACGCATTGAACTTTTTACTAAACTGCAGTGACTAGGGGGTGGCAAGGTTAATTTTGTTTACTGCTTACTCACCTGTTGGCTCTCTTGATAAGATGGTGGAGGGACGCTCTGTGTGGCCATCATTGTCAGTGCTGGTGCTGGAGGCACATGTTGCATCATGGGAGAGCTTTACATGGAGACTCTGCAAGAGACAAATCATGTCAAATGAAATCATGTATTAAACCACTCTTATTAAAGTATGTATAAATGTCTTTAATGGGGGCACTCATGGCCTGCATCATTTGACACATCACTGTCAATCTACTCCTGTTGGGTCCCTGCATCAGACCCTTAACCCACAAACGTGTGGATGTAAAATGTCACCCTAAATAAGAGCATTTGATTAATGACTAAATGTATATGTGACTGGGAAGTGAGTGCCAACTTGGGTCAGCCAATTTCCAACATGGGCATTGTAAGTTCTTCTATCCCTGCCAATGGTAAAGATGCGCCTCACAATTTGTGCCACTAAGAGATTTCATGCAGCATGAAACACAACTCAAACCTCAACTTAACAAAGGCAGTTTAGGAACTGCGCTTATTCAGTTGTACAGCGTTGGTTCGCAGCACCTCCCCCAACTTTTTTGGAATGTGTTGCAGGCATCAAATTCCAAATTAATAAATATTTGCAAAAAACTATAAAGTTTATCCATCTGAACATTAAATATCAGGTCTTTATAGTGTATTCAAATGAATATGGGTTGAAAAGGATTCTGAGCATTCTGTTATTATTTATGTTTTACACAACATCCAAACTTCACTGAACTTGAAGTTGTAGGATTAAATTGGGCAATGACTGCAATATTTATTGTCTACAATAATCTTAATCTTAAGTGTTGTTTTAACAACATTTGTTTTGGCTTAATAAACATGGGTATTGTTCAAAAGATCTGCAAACTATGTCAGAAACCAGTTTCCGGTAAAGACAGGTTGACACTAACTTACTTCACTATGCACAAACTAGTCAGCTGTCCACAACAGGCTTAAACCTGCCAAGGTACCAGCACTAAAATACATTCAGCAAACTCGAGGTAATCATTCTGCAAAAATGTGCCTCACGGGAAGAAAAGCTGCAAATGACACACCAAACATTGTTACCGATTACGTCACAGTGCCATTTCAGGTGGTTAAGAGAAAAGGGTTCAAACTACTTTTAAACAGTGCAGAGCTGAAATAAAGGATATTCTGCAACACGGCAGGTTGCAGGTTGCAGGTTGCAGGAACTTCCAGGTGCTTCTCACAGAAAAGCTTATAAAACTCCCACTCTCAGCTTATACACTTAACATTAACTGCTTGCTTTCATACAATATTAAAGGTACATTTTATATATATCCTGTAAATATCCATGACACTTGACTAGATTAACTTAATTTAGGTTAGATTGATGCAATGTATGTTGTTTCTTTCATTTATTTACATCAGCTTGTGCTTTCTGCAAGTCAATATCACAACACTGCCAAGCCAATCTGGGGCTCATTTGCTGTGTTGTCATAGGTATATGTGACACAGGGGGTGGCAGGAAAGAGCCAAGGGATGGCACATGCTGCAATGTCCCTATTATAGATAATTGGGCCCACGGTGCCCCTTGTTCAGTCCCCTGCCTAATTCCCACATTCAGTGTCTCGTGTGCTCTGTGGCTCTCTACATACATTCATGTCTTCAAGGTACAACCAGCATATTACAAAGGGGATAGCCAGAACAGAGATTACGTTTGTTCAGTGTAGGTGCTGCTTACACCAAAGATCTGGAGAGTTCAGATATGGACTACAACCCAAAATCAGAAAAAGTTGGGATGGTATGGAAAATGGCAGATTAAAACAAGTTATTACTTTCTTTTTTATTGTGAACAGTAAATTCTGCATGCAGCATAGTGCTTTTGTACCAAATCATGATTAGAATCACCAGCTGAAATTAATTTTTGAAGCCACATTATTTGTTTATTTTTATTTTTTACCTCATTGCATACACTGAATTGCCCCATACCAACTTTTTAAAAAATGTGTTATAGGCCAAATGCAAGGACCAATGTAGTTTTTGTTTGTTTGCTTGTTTTTTATGTAGTTACTTATTTTTTGTATTTGCATTTCCATATTGTCCCAATTTATTTCTGATTTGGGGTATGATGAAAGAATATATCATGCGGAATGGTATGAATAATTCACAGACTTATGCCATTAGAACAGAATATCTCTTCTCTCTGGCATTCACTGATATATCATCAAACCATATTGCTACCACATAAACATATATTCTGCATACTTTGTATGGCTTACTTTCACCTTGTGCTTCAATGGTTAGGACCCTCACAGGACCACCACAGAGCACGTATTATTTTGACAGTGAATCATGCTCATGACTGCAGTGACACTGATGTGATGGTGGCACATCAATGCTGGTATTTTGAAACAGTATCCAATCACTGTTAGCTTGTTGGTCGACCTTGACGATGTTAAATCAAAAACATTAGCTCTTTTGTTGCGACGGAGCTTGTGTTTGTCTTCTTCGGCCCCCTCATTAGAGGTCATAGGACACTGAAGGGTGCTATTGTCGTAAAATTTTTGGTTTGTGGGCTCTGCTCAAGTTGACAGTGACACTGAGATATTTAAAAATTCCAGTAGCACTGCTGTGTCTGAGAAACTCATAACAGCACAACGCACACTAACACACCACCACCACATTAGTGTCAGTGCAGTGCTAAGAAAGATCCACCACCCAAATAACACCTGCTCTGTGGTGTCCTGTGAAGGTCCTGAGCATTGGATAACAGGGTGAAAGGGGAATAACAAGTATTTAGACAAACAGATGGGCTATGGTCTGTAATTGTTGAATTACAAAGTGCAGCTATATTGTAAGCTGTGGACAATGAGAGTACAAACTATGAGGTAGTTTGAATTTTATGGCATTCATTCGTTCTTTTAATCATTTTATACCCATTTATTCTAGTGCAGGGCAGCAGGGACCCAGGGAAAACTGTGCAAAGGGGGATTTAGCCCTAAACCGGTTGGCAGCGCACACATTCCCTCACACTAAGATACTTTTGACAAACTTTTTTAACAAATCACGTGTTTTTAAAATGTGGGAAGCTAAAGTACCCAGGAAAAGCCCATACAGACATGGGATGAAGATGCAAACTCCACACAGATGGAGTCCAGACCAGGAATCAGGAGACCATCCACAACTCTGGTGATCCCCAGGTGCACTCACCACTTGTGACACCAAGCCTCCCATAAAGCATATTACAGACTTAATAGTTTTTTCTGCATGGTATTCCACAGAAAATGGCAACAGCTCTCTTTCTGACTGACATGCAATTGACTATAAATGTTCAGTAAATGTTGTATGAGCATGTCCCTTTCCAGTCTTCTCTATACAATATAGATATTCCATCTAGCAAAGAGTTTCATTAAACATGTATATAAATATATAGTCCTCAGACTGATTAAGAAACAACAATTAACCTAAAATACAACTCTGGGGTGTGGGAAGATACAGGAGAATATTGAGTAAACTCAAGCAGCCAAAGTATTACCCAGTTTGAGTAGTTGTATTTTCAAGCCTTGCCACTGTTGGGCACCAGAGAAAATCTGTAAACATTTAGCTGCTTTGCTGCATTGTAGGTTGCAATGCGATTTCACACACTTTTGAGTCACAGATACCAAAATGCAGAAATTGTGGCACAGGTCTGATTTTTACAGAAAGTAAAACCACAGATTAATAATGCAGTTTTGAAAGACAAGTAAGTGGAGTGGACTATACTGTAATATATATAAAGCTTTTTAACATTCCATTTTACTGCACAGCATCATAGCTAGACAAGGAATTATTATTTATGTTTTATTTATCCTGCTGTCAGAATGATGAGGGCGCTCACGGTTAGACAGCATACTGATTAATCACACATGCTATTAGCCCAAAAACAAATGAATTATAAAATTTCTGTGCTCGGGGTGCAGTCTCTGTAATTACAGCAAACATAATTCACTTCAATATAAATTATGACCTATATCATTTTCAGTGTGCTCCTGTGATCTCTTCCCATGAGGTTTCTTGGCACTCTGTAGCTCAGGAACTGCCTTTGGCTGTCTGTCTCTTCAATTACTGTCAAAGAACAGAAGTAGTGCAGGCTGCAGTTGAGACAAAGATAATTCATAGCAGCAATAAAAAAACATCTGATGATAAGCAATTTGTAGAGGCAATGCGCAAAAAAACAGACCTGTCCAAATCTGCTAGAAAAATCTGTCTCTCCTTAGACAACAGACAGCATCAATACTCTCTCGCTCTCCTTCTGCCTTTCAGTTCATCCCCATCCTGAAAAGCATGTGTGGAAAAGTACGGCGCAGGCCAAGACAAACTACTAGCTGTTTCTGTTATTTTTCTCTGTCTATCTCACACACATACCCAAGAACACATTCATAAACACAAGGATTTGGGGGTAATCTCAATCAGCACCTCTGTGCTCTAACTGTTTTATGTAGGACTTTGCAGGAATACGAAGAATTTTCCAGCCCAAATTAGATTCTGGCTCAGCCTTGCATATTTTATGAACCGTGTCCAAATCATACAAATTAAGGATGTTGTGTGTATGTGTGATTTGTATACTGATTACACACTAAGCCTGTGTTCTCATTCCAAGTGCTATCAGCCAAAAGGCATCTTTGCTGTTATCTCTCCTCATTTTAATTGCAAATTTTGCAAGCGAGTTGGTAATTAAATGGAAAATTGCACATTAATTGATGAGACTAAAGATAAAGCAATTCCAATTATTGTGCAGTATTTTAGGAGGCCTCTCAAGTCTTGTTCCCTTGAGTAATGCACTACCTAACACCAAAGCACCCTAATAACACACACATACATTACACACACATACACACGTACACTTCGTAATGAGTTGTGAATTCTCCAAGGTCATCAAGCAAGCAGCCTCTCTGGGTGAAGGGTGTGCAGTAATTAAGCTGTGTCGTTCGCTCGTTTAAAATGCATCATCATTCTCTTGGACTGAACATGTACCTGACTGATGTCTTTTGACTGTTCAGTCACAGCTTGTCATATCTGACTGCTTAAACACAGCAAGTACCACTCACTCATGCCATTCACGTAATGGGACAAACATGAGAAAATTCACACACATGTATCAAGTCCATGTATAAAGGTGCTTAGGCGATATTTCTGTTGACCCTTGGCTGTTACCCCTAAATAACTTAAAACGTAGTAACAAAAAGAAGCTGTTTTCCCCCATATGCATGTAAACTTCATTAGGTACAGCTGTTCAATTACTTGGTGACGCAAATATTACATTGCAGAAACTTACATTACAGAAAAATGCATTTAGGTATTTAGAGATGGTCAAAGACGACCATGTGAAGTTCACACTGAGCCTTCCTTAATGGTTCAGGCTGGTGATGTTGGTATGAAGTTGTGGAGGATTCTCTTGGCACAGTTTGGGCCACTTAATACCAACTGGGCATCACTTAAATGCCACAGCAAGAGTTATTTTGTTACTGTTACTGAACATGTTAATTCCTTATCCCTTATATAAGTGTGTCATATTTGACAGTCACTGCAGGAAAGATATGTATAATGAAGTGATGACGATGACTGAGATCATTGCAAGCACTATTTCTTCTTTGTTTTAGATTTTATGCTATGTTTATAGCATTTAGCGGATGCCTTATCCGAAGCAACTTCCAACTGATCTTTCAAAAGATCATCCAAGCAGGTGAGAGTTAATGACATTTCTCAAAACAACAGTGGCAGCTTTTGTCAGACAGGACCAGTGTTTACTCTACCACCTCTTGAGAAAAAGGCAACTTTCTTCCAAGGGAAGAACCAAATGTTCCCAAACATCAAGGATTCTGGAAACACATATCGTCTCGGGGATATTGCACCCATAAGGAAGTGAAAATATCTCTGAACGCTAAAAAGTCTGAAGTTTGCATGTCTTCCCCATGGTTTCGTCTTACATTCCAAGGACATGCATTAGGTTAATTAGTCATTCAAAATTGTCCCAGTGTGGATGTGTCTGAGTGGTATCGATACAACCTTGCCCCTGTCATGACTAGGCATTGATGCTGATGCAACATTAAATAAACATAAATCCATAAACACACACAGACACAAACACACACACACACACACACACACAGAATCTCGGTAAACATGTTCCATTGACATAATGTTTACCCTAGCTTATTAATGCAACACTTACTTATAATCCTTCCGTAACATTACCAGACTATACATTTTTAGAAGTTTTTGGGAGTAGATACATGTCCACAGAAGGTAAAAAATACTTGTGAGAGCATTTCAGTTTCCCTCTCGCTCACACACACACACACACACACACACACACACACACACACACACACACACACACACACCCCCCGACAGAGACAGAGACACACACACACACACACCCCCCGACAGAGACAGAGACACACACACACACACACACCCCCCGACAGAGACAGAGACACACACACACACACACACACACCCCCCGACAGAGACAGAGACACACACACACACACACGCACACACACACACACCCCCCGACAGAGACAGAGACACACACACACACACACACCCCCGACAGAGACACAC
>JAUZST010016044.1:0-34450 GCA_034779995.1 Parotocinclus haroldoi | reverse complement strand
TTGGTAATTTGCTGAGCATTGGAGGCTCACAGGTACTCAGATACCTACTGAACTTTCCAATGAACCTGGTTTACAACTGTGACTCACACATACAGATTTGAACGTGCATGGGGCTGACACAAGAAGAGTCAATTATATGGTTCAAGGAGGTGAGTTGTTTAAATAGTTGATTCTAAGTCACACTGCATATGGGTGGTTGCTGAATAAAAAATATATATTTATGCAGAAATGATTTTTTACTCTGTGTGGCATCACATTTTCTATACTAAAGTGCAGTTGCAACATGCTGGGACTACATTTTAAATAAATTATAATTTAGCCACCACTCTGATCAAGTAAGCAGTAATAAAATAAACATCAAGTGCATCACAGTTCTGCAGACAGATATGCCTTACTGATGAAAGTGTCCAATGGGGAATGGGCAGGCTTATTATAGCCTACATTAATTTAGATTCCCATTAGTATATTATAACTGTGATATAGTAGAAAAAAACATACCATTTTGCGTTATACATGCCCTTTTCTGGTATTAAATATTTTATTCTGCATTTACAGAAAAATACCCTAAGGACATATTAATTGATTAAATATTTAAAACAGGCAGAATACATTATTCTGTTCATGTGACAATCACATTTCTCCTTCAGCACCATTACCAAATTAGCTTGCATGTCTTTTATTACTTTTCAATATGCATGTATTTAACATACCTGGGCCAAATTGTATTATGAAACATATGTGTAATTAACTTCGGACACACATACTAAGGCAAATTGCCATAATTTAATTTCCTAATTAAAACATAACCTTCAGCTTTCTGTTTAGAAGTTCTGAACCACTGGTGGTTCTCTAAGCCACCACAGTCAGTGCTAGCGGCACAGTTCATAGCTGACTGGTTAGGAAACTAAAGTAATATGAAGACAACATGAAGCAGGGCATGTAAAAAATAACATTAAGTAAAATAAAAGATTAAAACAGGAACATATACAATTTCAAATCAAACCCGAATCAGATGTTGACAGTATGGAAAATGCATCTAAAAACAATTCATACATTTACTTTGACTTTAATTTTCGCAGACAGTATTAACCAGATATATTTTGTGTATTGTTTGGTAAATGTATGTGAAATTGTTAATAAACATCCATTCCTGCATTTCAGGCCTACAACACATTAGGAAAAATGGGATGGGGCAGTTTGGGGTTAGAAATGAGATGAAAAAATGTGGTATGATGTCAAAGGTGATTATAATCTTGATTTTGAACAAAAGCAGTATCTACGAAGGCATCTCTGAGAAGAAAGATTGGCAGAGGATCTCCAGTTTGTCAACAAATGCTTGATATCATTACTTAAAAGTTTTTTCAACAATGTTGCTCAAAAAAAGATTAGAAGGGATTTGCAATGTAAAGGCACAAGCCTAAACTGAATGATCTTTGATCCCACAGATGGCACTGCATCAATAACTACTATTCAACTATACCTAATGAATGAATTTCTATAAAACAATGCATACTCTCTGTAATTACCATTGCATGAACATACTGTAGTCTCTGAATGCAGTCTATTCTTAACATAGGCACAATCACAATGTTTTTGCAAGTGCAGTCACAACCATGTTACGTTGAATATCTACCCCAAACCTTCTTATAGCCTATTTGTTTAAATACAGTATTAAAAACAGCTATTAAAACGTTTATTGGGCACTTGTTTAGTTTCATGAGGCTCATTTCTCAATCCGCACATACATATGGTGTTGCTGGATCTCTTACCTGACACAGCACAGATATACTCACTGGCCACTTTATTAGGCACACCTGTTGAACTGCTCATTAATGCAAATATATAATCAACCAATCAAATAGCAGCAACTGTGCATTGAGGCATAATTACATGGTTAATGAATATTACATGACAACATAACAGTAAGAGTGAATCAGGTATATGACTGAGTTATGACTGAATTTTCAAAGCAAGTCACCCAGCTAAAGTTCTTCTCTCAGACCTGCTGAATGCAGCTAGACGTGAGTCAGAAAACAACAAAAAGGTCAGGCAAGAAAAAATTTTAAACCAGTCAAACCATTTAATAGCATGATAGACCAGATATGACTGTTTAAATTACTTATTCTGTTTCTTGTCTATTTATCTCTATCTGTTTGTTGAAATTTAATAATATTAATGTGTTAATATTATTATATGTACATAAACAGAAAGAGATGGATTGCTATTAAGGATCCACTGGTTCCTTTACCTTGGACCGCAGACATGCCTAATTATATATTTAACATAATTAAATGTAAGTATAACAGGATGTTTATTTGCACTTTATGTACTTCAGTACTACACTCACTGTGAAGTAAACCAGTCTTATTTATTTCCACTTAAAGTTGACTGATCTCAGAGGCTGGTATTTACCCTAAAATCAAATCTACTGATTGTCACGTAGTTACACATTAATGTGTATTAATGCCTTTTATTTTTCAAGGAATGTGTTGGCGTTGTTTTATGGAGTTTTGGCAACGTTAAGTAGGTGTTACTTGTCAAAGTAACATTCACAAAAATGCCAAGACCCAAGGCTTCCCAGCTGAACAATACCCAGAGCATCACACTGTCAAAGTTATTTAGTTCACCTGTCTGGGGTTTAATAGTAAAGCTGATTGGTGTGCTTCAAGATATAAATTCCTGAGTGCAGAATGATGGCAGAAGAAAGAATAAACTAATTTTGGATATTGCAGAATCCAGTATTGGTTTACATCAGACATGGTCTAAAATAAATCTAGGCCCAAGATGAGATACCAATGGCAAGAAAAAAATATATGATGAAAATTAATTAATTAATAAAATCATAATTAGGAAACCTACTTGACAGGAATCCACCTGGAATCGGAAACTTGTTGAATTGGTCTAATTGTATGGGAGAGATCAGACAAGTGAATAAACAGAAGTCAGAATAAGCAGAGGACAAAATGTTCTGTTTAACAATGGGTATTTAAGCGTCTGTCAGCTGAATTATTCGCCCAATCAAGTGCAATGAACAAATGTTTATATCACATTTAAATCTTTACTGATTGCTGAAGGAAATTGTTGCAGCATAACGAAACAATAAATGGCAAACCAATTACAGTGCACATCAAACAGAATATGCATTATGCTGTTCCTACGTCAGTGTACTGGTATAATCTTAGCCGTGTGCATGCATACAGTGCACTCAGTTTATTAACAGGCTGCTTGTGCATAATGATTTCTAAAAATGAATTTATACAAAGTGTTTATATGTGTGCCTGTAAATATATTATGCACTGGAGTTTTCTCAATTTGAGAGAAAGGATTGTCCATCAGCTCCCTTTTCAGTCTAGATGGATACAGATAAATGATTGACTGAGAGTAAGGATCTTGGTTATTACACAAGATAAATATGTGTTATTTCACAGTCCCATTATTTCTGTTTCCTCGCTAATAGATGTTAGGCATATCTATGCACAAAGCTACATTAGCCACCAGCAAACTGTTAATTAGATTCTAATCAAGACAGCCAGAAAATTAAGTTCTGAGGCAGAACACAGAGCCAAAGAAGGCTGGGATAGACAACAGATTAAAAGAACGCTACAATGATAACGATTGGTGACAAAGTGGGCCTTCGACAAAGGCTTTACGCATTCAGAATTCTTTAAAAAAATTAGCTATTTATTTTTATTTTAGTAAACTAAAATATCCTATAAAATAAAGAAGTTGTGGGAGGGAGGAAACAGTCTTAAATGTGCAATCATGAATATGGTATTCACAGTAACGTGCAAAAGTCTTAGGCCATTTTTAAGCAAAGTTATAATTATATATATTTATGTTTACTAAAATACTTTCAGACAACATAGAACATTTGTGTGTAGTTAAAAAAAAAGTCCTTGGGTTCAGAATTAAACTGTGCTTATTAGCATCAGTATTAAGAGCACTTTCTAATCATATGCAAAAGTGATTAATCAGTGCAACCTTATTGTACACCTTATTGATCTAATGCATTTGTGTCTGGATGGGTTTTCTCTGTGTACTTCTCACATTCCAAATATGTGTTATGTCAGTGATACTGATGTCAAGTCTCCCAGAATGTGTTTGCATATGCCCTGCAATGGATTGGCATCATGTCCATGCTTGGTTCCTGAGGTCCCCTGCTAGCCTAAGTTACATTAATGTTCAGTTAAGACCCACGATCCCATTTCAGTTTTCATTATACAGTTGTAAAAAAAAGTTGAAAAGCAAAAAAAAAAAAACATTTTGTATTACTTTGATTTGACTGGTCATTAACTGTGTTAATGACACAACATGCGCAAAAAGACAACACTGTCTGTCTGCTTAAACTAATATTGCACAAAAATAATATGTTTTCATACAATGTTTATTTGCTAAACTGGTATTATTTTAATAAATATTATTATTTACTGTTTATTTACTATGTAAACATTCAAAGTACAGGGTGGGAAAAGTATGTATGACATTTCCAAGAGCTAATTAAAACCAGGAGTCAGGCAACTTGCAGTCTAGTCATTGTGATGAGATTGGATGTGTTGGTTAAAGTTGACCTGCCCTATAAATCACACACACCAGTGTTGAGTTTGCTGTTCTCAAGAAGCATCACCTGATGTAAAGCATGCCTTAAAGAAAAGAGCTCTCAGAAGAATTACAGTACATTTAAGAATTGTTGACTTGCATAAAGCTGCAACAGGACAACAACCTTAAGTATAGCATTACATCAACAACAGAATTGTTTTACCAAATAGAAAATGCGAGTGGCCCAGTCCAAGTCCTGACCTAAACCTGATTGAGATGCTGTGGCATAACCCCAAGAGAAAGATTCACACCAGACATCTCAAAAATATTGCTGAACTAAAAGTTTTGTAAAGAGGAATAGTCCAATATTCCTCCTGCCTGATCTGCAACTACAGGAAACGTTTACTTGAGGTTATTGTTGCCAAAGGAAGGTCAACCAGCTATTAAATGAAAAAATGTTCACATACGTTGTATGGTACCATACTTTCGCCTACTAGACTTTCGCCAAATCGACTACGATTTGCAATTTTGTTTCATCAGTCTATGATACCTTCTTCCAGTCTTCAGTAGTCCAGTAGTGGTGTTTCAATTCCCAGGCAAGCCTCTTTGTCTTATTCTGATGTCTTAGCAATGGCTTTCTCACTGCAACTCGTCCTGTCAAACTTTCAGCTCGATGTCTTCTCGTCAGTTGAAACTGAGACATACTACAGCCATTATAAAGACGTGATTGAAGCTGCTGTCCTGTAAGCCACCTATCACAGTTCTTAGCCGATTCAGTTGTGGCTTTGGGTCTGCCACACATCATACTGTCAGTGTTTCCCCTTAGTGCCTTTTAATGGTGAAGAAAATGGTACTCATCAACACCTTGAGTATCTTGGCAATTGCTCTGTAGAAAAGACCTACATTTTAAGTGTTATGATGGTCTGTCTCTCTTCTGTTGTAAATTGTCTTTTACTTGCCAATGTTTGGACCAACAATCCCCGCCACCCTGGGATTGAATCTTCTTGCTGTGCACCTGGGACTTTTTTGCTGTGAGGCAGCAGTGCTACCCACCGAGCGACCATGCTGCCCCATCTGAAAAGGGTAGATAAAAGTTGAAACGCCTGTAGGAATTAGCACTAGCTTTCAAGGTTTGATCCTTCACTGCCGCAGAACAGCTTTAAATTTCTAACACATTGCATGTTCCCTGAAAAAAAGCCTTTTTGTATAATTCTGAAATGTACATTATTTTTCAGCTTTGGGCGGTCTTACCTTATTTTTTACCATTGGCAGTTCAGCACCTACCTTTGTACCATTTCAAGCTATTCACTGGAGTTGAATGACTTAAATTGCAATAAATAACTGGAAAAATCAGGGCGTTCTAAAACTTTTGACCAGTACTATATATCGCCACATTATGACAAAATCAAGGACTACTAATTATGCACTTAAAAGAGCTTAGAGCATAATTATAAACTAATCTCAAATGGATTTGTTACCTGTGTTAGAATAGCTTTGCTGTTGCAGCTTGAATTAAAGAAACCTTTAAGCAGAATAATGTTAAATCAGTTTTTGCACCAGCTCTGCTCAATTATGTTTTGCTATACTTATCACAGAGTTGAACACTTTGCCATCTTCTTTATCAATTCAATCTGCACTTTATTTAGTAGCTGTAATAGTAACAATGATAAACATATTTGTGAAAGTCTTGTACCATATTTCTCTTGTTAGTAGCCAGGTAAGTATTCAAAAGTAGCTTGAAACCATCTCTTTCAACTAGTTCAAGTCGCATGTCTTGTAACATGAGATGTAATCGGTCAAATTAAAGTTAGGTTTATTAGTAACTTCATTGGTAGTTCACTAATAGATAAAGATAATAAAGAAGAAGATACTCTCTCTCTCTCTCTCTCTCTCTCTCGCTCTATATATATATATATATATATATAATTTAAATTACAGTATACAAAAGTGATTACACCACTCACATTTTTGTAAATATTCTATTATCTTTTCATTCTCAACACTGAAGATATGACACTTGGATACAACTTTGTAAAGTCGTAAATATTGTACATTTGCTGTGCCCTAAAATAACTAAAACGTATAACCACTGGCAACAAAAGTAAGTACATCCCTAAGGGAAAATGGACAAACTGTGCCCAAAGTGTCAATATTTTGTGTGGCCACCATTATTTTCCAGCACTGCCTTAACTCTCTGTTGCATGAAGATAACTAGAGCTGGAACTTACCGTTTTGGTTCAAGGACAAGCTTTTCCAATAGGAAGGTGGTCATGTAGCATACCAAAGAAGACCAGAATTGTCTCAGAAATATGTCTTGTTCTTAGTAAGAACGGCCCAGAAATTGTTCCTTAAATCTACCTTTGCTATACATTAAAGCTTCATGTGACATGTGCCGTCAGCAATGTTAGATAATTTCCTAGGCCTATGCTTTGCTAAACAAAAATGTCATCATCCAGATCCAGACTTATCTGGAGGAAGCAGTAAAATAAAAAAAAAAAAGATGAAAGTTAATAAATTTGTAGTTTTTTTGTGTTCGTGCGCCAATTAATTTCAAATCTGGAACTACTGCCCTGCTTTCTGTCTCTGGTTTTCTAATCTTTCAGGAGATGACACAAGGGTTTGCTCATGCTAGTTTCCTGTCATTTAGCTGGGGATTTTATGTATGCAGGCCATATTTTACTTCCTATTATAATTATAAATAATTTTCTCACAGTGGATTGGTTCATTGTAAATGTGTAAGTTCAGGCTGATCTTCAATAAGGAGTTAAGGAGTCAATAAGTTAATTTAAAGTTAAGATACACTGTACTTCTAAGTAGAATTAAAACATATTTAACTGTAACCAGACTGGGGTTTGAATGAAAGTAACGCACTGAATTTTAGAGCGATTTACAAGTGGTTTGATTTTTCACAAATACCAGACATGTATTTATGATACAGGTTACAGTCAGTGTGTGAGTGTGCGTTTTTCAGCTAGATTGGTTAAAATATCAGATATAAAGAAGGAAATAAGTGCTTGTGAATGTTTCATTAGGCAAAGACACAGAGGACAAAGCTGGGCAAACAGAGGCAGGAACAGTCAGACTTACAGAGTCTCTGGTGAGTTTAAACTGTTGTAGCAGTTTTATTAAACAAAGAGCTCTCTTCTTTAGACTATGGGGTGAGTGAGCATGATGTGATGTCATCAAGCAGAATCTTACTTTTTCAGTATAAATTTGCACTGTAATAATTAAACATGTGATACTGGTCTGCCACTTTAGTTTTACAAATACAAATGTTGAGCTTTCACTACAGTCGTAAAAGCAGAAGACTGCTTCAATGGATAACCGACCTACGACAAACTAAATATTCTTCAAAAATATTTCTGTATTATAGTTTGCATTTAAAAACACAAGCCGCCCCATTGAGAAAATGATACATTGAACAGGACTTGACATTTAATACTTGGCACCCTGCCTTGTGTCAGAACTTCAGATTTGTTACTTACTACTTAGTAACAAGTTCCCAACTTTAATCCATACTAGGTCGCAAAAAAAAAAGTTAAAAAGTTGAAAGTTGAAAAATCAGTTTTTGACAATAATGCTTGAATCCGCTTATGAATCATTTAATTACCAAATAGCAATTTTATGTAGCTGTCAGCTTTTAAATTTGGCTTTAGTTTTTTATGCATTTGCTCCCTAATAATGTAGAAAATTAAGATGAAAAAAAATGTAAATGGAAAAAAAGGACTGTTTTAATTGAAGTTTCCTGCTCATACAAAAGATGAATAAAATTCAAATATATTTTTCCTATGAGGATTTAAAACCAAATTTCAAAAACAGCAGCAATAAAATAAAATCTAACAAAACAAAAACAGTTTTCCTTTAATCAAGTAAATAAAAAAATCGATACATTTAAATAAAAATGCTTTGTTCTGTCTACCCTCGGTTGCAACCAAACTCTACAGTCAAAAAACAGAAAAGGAGAAAATATAGCTTCTCTGTGTGATCTATGAAAGGCTTGCTCTCTTCTGAGAGGAGATATTCTTCATTGCAGAAAAGATGCATACAGATGGAGAGGATTTTGCAGTGATGATGAGAAAAGATCTTGTCAGCTTTGATAGTGGGGGAAATCATAGTTCACTTGTTTTCCAAATTTTTTCTCCACCTTCCTTTTTTGCCTCTGTCAACCCTTCAAATTACATCTAAACTTTATTTCTTATCATTTGTATATTTTGGTGCATCTGGGATTCATCATCCTCACTAAGGCCGTCTGTGTCAGACTGAAGGGTGTGCTGCAAGGACCGTCGCAGTCATTTGACCAGGTGTGGAAGACGAAGTGGTAGCATACTCCTGCCCACCAAGGGTGGTTCATTCAACTGCAAGCCTTGTGCCAGCTCCTCAAGTAGAACGCAATAATCTGGATTCAAGACAAAGTAAAGTGGATGTGAACCGGCCAGCACTGTCCCATTGGATCATGTGGTATGTGTTGTTCCATCTAATGCTGATATCTTAGATCAGTTTAGATTGTGTTGTGCTCATTTGCTGCAGTTTTAGCTTCTGTTTTGTATTGAGCAGGCTGTGTGTTCTAAAGTGCTTTACTAAGTGACTTGCAGTTCCAGGTCATTGTTAACTATAAGACTAGGTGTGCGCCCGGTACACATTTTTCTGCCAGAAGTCGCTGTTATTTCGGAAGGCAGAAAGTCAGATTTTGCAATCACCTCCTCCAGCCACGTCATTGTGTTTGCACTAAATGTCTCTATGCAAAGGACACGGGGTCCAGGTTTAAAGTCTTCATTTACCAATCCTCAGTGAGGAAATGGCAAAACCAAGGTGAGCCTCCATTGCACGTCTACACCTACTGTCACTGTGAAAGGACTTTTTTTAAAAATAATCTCCGTTACCTTCAAACACTTGTGTTCTAAATGCCATTTTCAAAGGGCAAAGACATGCACAGTAAACATTCAGCATATCAGTTTTCTATTTTATGTACATCATTGCTGTCATGGCATGCTTTAAACAAGAGTAAATTAATGATCAACTCTAAACAATATTATTTCTTCATGAATTTTGTAGTTACATCAAATACTATTTACTATGTTCTTTGTTGTCCCCGACATTTAGACAGCAATACAATGTTTACAATTGTAAACATTATTTGAAATATGAATGGGTTCGCTGTGAATAACATTTACTTTCTTCTCTGTTTGAACTCCATTAATGAAGAAAACATACATTTGAAACAGAAAATGTTAGAGCTTATAACAAAAAGTATGACTACTTTTAGCATAACTATTTGGATTATATGGTCCTGTGAGCAGAAACAAATTTCTTTCAGAAAACACTTGAATTCCTCTGCAAATTTAAGCACACTAGGAGTTGCATAGGCTAGTGGACTAGGACATACACCAATTGAAATGGGACAGAGAAAGAGAAAGAAAGAAAGAAAACCCACACTGTAAATAAATCAGAAAACATCTTCAAAACACTGTGCCAATCATCTACCAACTATGGTGTTCTGGAAACCTACATCTGTAGATCTTTAAAGATCTACAATAGTCTACAATAATTTGCACTGAATGGTAAAACCATATTAGAGAGCACAATGTTTTACAAGTGAAAAGAGCCCAGGACGTATAAACACAAGAGCTCTCATAGTGCAACACATATCTTGTTCCAATAGGATCCGGCTTAAATTAAACACTGCACTGGATTATTTTGCATTTTTATGTAGTGTTGTCTAAGTTTTGTAAAAGTTTAGCCTAAGGAAGCCCTGGAACTGGAATTTTAATTGTGAGACTTTTGTGCATGTCTGTTATTTCAATTGCGATTTGATGCATTGTTCAACTTCTCTTTTAATTGAAATATTCTCACTTGCAAAAGTAAGGTAGCCCCATCTTTTGGCTTGTGTCTGGCTATGCACTTTCAGCAGAGTTAGCTTTAGCTTTGTCCAGTTATACAGCATATACAGCAAGAAAATGCAGTTTAAATAGTAAAATAGATGATGTTTCAAGTGTGTTCCCGAGTTCTTCCTCCACAGTTTCCTTTCTCCACGCCTATTGCAAAAGCACTCACTCACTCTGAAGAACTAGAATGCTGAAAACATGGCTGTAAAAAAATAGCACTATCACTACCGTCTAAGGACACCAGGGACAAATTTGCAGACCTACACAAGCTTGGGATGGGCTACAGGACAATTGGCAAGCAGCTTGGTGAGAAGGCAACATGATGGCACAATTATTAGAACATGGGAGAACCTAGTCAATGACATGAAGAGAGCTGGAACCACAGTCTCAAAGATCAAACATCCTGCAGCGCAACATCATACTTTGCGGGTCATTTTCTGCAAATATGTTGAGATTTTGGCTAACAACCTCCTTCCCTCGGTAAGAGCGATGAAGATGGGCCATGGCTGGGTCTTTCAGCATGACAATGACCCAAAACACAGCCAGGGTAACTAAGGAGTGTCTCAGTAAGAAGCATTTCACGGTCCAGGAGTGGCCTAGCCAGTCTCCAGACCTGAACCCAACAGAAATCTTTGGACGGAGCTGAATATATAACAGCTTTTATATTCTGTCTCTCAGAGTTGAAGTGTACCTATAATATAAATTACAGACCTTTCCATCCTTTGTAGGTGGGAAAACTTATTTTCGCCACTGTATGTAAGGCGTTCTCCACCCAAAGCGCTTTCAACTTTGGAATGGAAACTTCATACCCTCTTCTCATGGATAGTGTATGGAGTTTTATACAAATGCCCAAAATGAAAAAATATTATGACATGGAAAATGAGAAAAAAAAATCCAAGTCTTGAAACTTGAAAGATCGAGTCCTTGAGGGGCAAAATAGAATCTCCAGAATCTCTTATCAACAAATGTGGGACAAAATTATAGATACAAATTATACATAATAAAAGACAAATGTTCCTTTATGTATTTGCATATTTTATTCCACTGTTTTCTGATTTGTCTTGTCTTGTTGACGAATGACCTTTGCCAAGTCTGTAGGACTTTGTTGATAAGTCTACATGGTCCTTCTCATTTGTGGTCTTTAACACATACGTCCATTAAAAAATACACATTTCCACTGTGTGATGTCTGTCAAAGCCAGAAAATGACAGAAACATTAAAACAGCACAAAGAACACATCGTTTAGGTAAGCACATTACATTCGATCACAACTCAGTGGTTAGAAAATAAAAGTTGGTGGATGTGGATTCAGAGAGTTTGATGTACTCTGTCGGGTGATGTACTCTGTTTACGGTCCAAATGCACAGTCCATTTCACTTCAGTTCAGGACACAACAACTCACACATGCGTTCAGAGGTTTCACCATATAAAGCCTTAAAAGTAAGAACCAGTAAATCAATCCTGAATATCATTGGTAAAGAAGAATGTGTCTAGTTTTTGTTAAAAGCCTAGCACATGCACCAGCTGAATGTTTGTCAGACATAACAGACAAAGCAAAGAACATTAGGCATTTTGCTAATCCAAATTTGAGGACAGAAATGCATGAATAATTCTCTGAACCTGAAAAGACAAAATCCATCTGACCTTTCAAATATCTCTTAGTTGGAAAAAATAGGACAGAACAAGTTTCCCAATGAAGCACAGCATCCAGATTTCCACATGCACATCTCATTCAGAGTACACACTGAAACATTTTCTGATAGATAGATCAGATGAAAACTAATCTAGCGGAGTCCCTAATATTCCAAGTCACTTATTAGACCTAGTGTTCAAGGCATCCTGATGAACCATATCAAAGGCTGCACTAAGATCAAGCAGAACGAAAAGAGATACCTCCCTGGAGTCAGAGTGCATTAAAATATCACTTAAAATTCTCACTACAGCTGTTTCTGTGCTATGCTTTTGGCAATAACCTGACAAACATTTCAAAAATGCTGTTTGCCTCCAGTGCATGCACAAGTTGATCCGAAGGCTCCTTGTAAAAAATATTTAAGAATAAGATAAATTTGGAGATGGTTCTAAAACTTGAACAATCATTTCCCAGTAATTTCCTGGTTACTTAACAAGAGACTGCACTCTGGCCACTTTAAAACAATCAATATCACACCCTGGGATAACAACCTCAGTTAACTCATTCAAGGTGACTATGGTAATGTATTTAAATACATTATCAAATAAAAAAACCTGAATTCATGTAGACAGAACTTGAATAGTAAACGTGTCCATGAAATATTTGAAAATCTGTTCACAGTCAATGTCAGAAACCTGAGTGCTCAGTTGAACCCCATTTATAGGTGAATCACAAATAGAGAATAAAAATCTTGGACTATGCCCATTAGCTCTAATTAAATCATTAAAACAGACTTGTCATTAAAATAAATGAAAACTTATCTGCTTTCATTTAAAAATCCGAAACATGAAATCACTGTTTCACAATTTCATCAACTTGCAATGTATGTAAAACACCTTCATACCATAAAAATCAGCAACATCTCTGCGTTATATACAAGTTTTCTGAGTAGAAAAGGTTAATATACAAAATCCTCTTTCATGTGGTTAATAGAACATATCTTCATTTTGTGTGTTTGACCCTGTTCCACACCCAGGGCTAAACCTCTGTCCCTCGGTGATTGTCACAAGCACAGAGATGTAAACCACATTCCATGAGATTACATTCAAAAATATTGTACTAGTTCTAAGTATAATACTAGTAATACTTTTCCAAAATACATTTGGAAAACACACATTCGGAAATACATGCATGGTGCGATTATATCACAAGGCAGCTGGTATTATCTTTGCCCTCTGGCTGCAGTTTTTTTCTTTTTTCATTCGTGCGGAAAAGCTGACACACTGCAGGGGGAGGAACAAGCAGTCTAAGAAGCACTGCATCTTGGTACAACTGAGAAACAAGCACGGGGGAAAAACAGCGTCTTTGCAACATAGCCACCAGAATGAAATATGCTCGATCGCAGCTTCTACATGCTCCTTAGTCAGGTCCCTGCATAAATGCTGAATAAATCCTTGCATAAATCATAAATACAGCAGGAACCTAGGTATGCAACGGTATGTCGTTTTTGCAGTATGAAGTGACAGCATGACAGTATTTTAATTTATTATTTCAATTATTAATTGCAGTTACAATGACCATTAAAGGAATGAAAACAAGTCTTTAATGTTTAACTGAATATTAATGTATATATGGACTTTGTAATTAGTGAATGATAATAATCATGATAATAAACTATGTAATCATTGCTTAATAATAAACAAAATTAGAAATATGATCTAAAGCGTGTTATTTGCATGTTGGAGGAAGATTTTAGTTATACAAGTACAAATACTAAACTGTATATCCACTGTATTACAAAGTTCTGTACTAAAAAATGTTAAGGGCATACTACGAATAATTGCTCAAACAATGAGGGTATTGAAGGTCATGACAAATATGAAAATGAAAAATACTCCTACTGTTAGATAACAATAAATCATATAATGTACTGTTACTATTATTATTATTATTATTATTATTATTATTATTATTATTATAGGAGCAAGCTTTTAGTGTTATAACTGGGTTGTGATGGTGCTCTTTTACTATACTGTATTCATTTTAATTCTGAATTAATTTGCTGATTCTTACTGTTTAGAGCTAGTATCGCATAACGATAGCTCTTTTATATAAGATGTTATTACAAATATTTTTTTGAGAAACTGTAAGCAAAGAGGATTATTTATGATCTGATTTTTAAGCATTCACTTAGAGCGCAGTCATGCACATGATGAAGTTCTTGTGCTTGTGATGGTGCTTGATGAGTGGACTTTTGATGAGAAGACATATTTCAATTGCGCAGTTTATAGCAGTTTAAACGTACACACTTTTTAGTGTGTAACAGAAGGTATCCAAAGTAATCCTGATTCTGAAGTAATGCTGATCACTTTTTTAAGGGGATGGAAATAAATACTGCTGCAACCCAAACGGAAATTCATCATGTCCGTGATTGTTTTGTGGACACAAATGTGTGAGAATTGTGGACACAAATGTGTGAGTTTTTTTTATTTTTTTTTATTTAGTCATCTTGAAGGGATTAATGTTGCTTTAAAATTGGAATGCATGTTGCTGTATCAATGCTGTCATCACAGAACTGAAAATTAACATTGACACAATCCCACACAACGACAGACCTTGGCTTTTGGATTTGCAGCTGAAAATAGTCTGAATGGCCCTTTTCATCTGTGGTCTACAGCACATGGTGTCAATTTTTCACTGGCTTTTGGGTTTAGAGGTCTGATATGGACCATCACACAGTGGAAATATTCTAAAGACAAAAAGTACTATCCAGACTATTATCAGTCAAATAAGCCAAATCTGAAAAAGCAATGACTGAAATATGGAAATCCCTTCCAGCCTTTCTTTGAGGAACATTGTTTTAAAGCATTTCAGTAACTGTATAACCATTTCTTGCATGGTGTCTGCTACAATGGACATATATTTAGACTTAATATTAAGTCACATGAATTGCAATTCTTATTCCAAAACAACAGAGGGACATCTCCTAAACCTTTACTGTACTGCTGTAGTATCTTTGTCTTTATTAATATTTGTTACCCTGAAATATTGCATCATAAATTCAAAATGACAGATGGCACTGGACATGAACATGTGACATCTGGAATATCTGAAAATCCTTTTATTCTACAAGGAACATGCAGGTACTAAAATATTTTAATTTAATTATTTATTTTGTAGGGAATACTTTTATCCCAGCTGAATCAATGTGGGTTTTGCACTTTTTCTATGAATGAAAATGTAACTGTCCACTGTAGTGTACGTCATGCATCAATGGTTATATTTTGTTTATGAGGTCACAGTCTTTCAATTGGTTAAACAGAATCATTATATACATAATAAACAAAACTATAAATGAACATATTATAAATGAATATATTGGGTAATAAATAATATAAATTAGATATTATCTTAATACACACAAAAATGTAAATTAATATATAATATATTGTAGAATATATGTTTTATTATAGTATTTTTTTTTGTGTGTGTGCGTGCGTGCGTGCGTGTGTGTGCGCTTGAGTGCGTGGTACCATGCATGCATCTTTTTCTGTTGTTTTACAATACATTTTTACATAACAATAGCAATATACTAAGCATTAATCTAACATTGTTTATGATCTAAACAACAGGACAGGCAAAAGGGAGTACAGGTGTATAGGGTGATCACAGAAATACCACAGTCAAGTGAGTTAGAGTCAGCAGATGATGAGGGTGAGGCAATAAGAGAAGATATTAAGGCTGGTAAGCAGGAAAGGAAAGGAGAAGGAAGATCTGGAATGCTTATGCAGGAGACCCACCTACATGTCAAGGTCAAAATACTATTTACGTTGAAGGGGAGGAGCCTATTGAAATCTTTTCCAGCCTATTTCCTGACACACTCCTTGACACAAATATTTACCAATCAAATGGTAAAAACAGCATTTTCTTTACAAAACCAGAACTGAAAATATTGGGAATAAATTTAATGATCAATGATTTCAAGTATCCCAGAACAAGAATGTATTGGTCAGTCAATCCGAGTCTATAGCAACAAGGCATTGCTGATGCGATGCCCATCAACCATTTTGAGGATATTTTGAGACAACAAGGTCTGGGTACGAGCTCGGGCATCAGGCTATATGTATCAGTTTGAGCTCTGTCAGTGAGCTAGTGGAGGCAGGGGTCAACGGTTTGGGAACTTGGAATGGCAGCAGAAGTTGTTCTCCGACTATGTGAGGACATATAAGGGAGAAATCACAAAGTTTTTTTTTTTTTTAATAATTTTTTTATTGTAACATGCCTTATCTAAAGAAATTAAAAAGCCAAGGAATCAAGGCAACCGGAATTACACACCAATAGGCTCATGGGAGCTCAAGCCAAACTCAAAGATCAAAAATCCCTAAAAGGGGAAGGGAGAGGAGATTCCTCAGTGGTAACAAGTGATGGGAATGTCACTGTTACCTGATGGCTGGATAGGCGAATTATCCATGTAGCATCAACATGGGCTGGAAAGAACCCACAGGATACTGCCAAAAGATGGAGCAAGAAGGAGAAGAAAGTCTTGCGCCCACAAGCCATCAAGCTCTACAACATCAGCATGGGGTGTAGCGCTTTTGCATCAGTGTGTGGCTGCATATTCACATCGACGTAAAAACAAGGGGAGGTACTTGCGCATTTTTTTTCCACTTTATAGATATAACCTGTGTGAACACATGGATTCTTTATAGCAGGAAGCATGGGAAAGGAAAGGACCTCCTCAGTTTAAACTTTCGGTTTAAACTGGTAAACAGAACTGAACAACTGGTAACAGAACTGGTAAACATAAACATGAATTTTCTCAAACGCTTAAAGAGAAATGAAGCCTCATCACCTCCAGTCCCAAAAAGAGTGGCTGTCAACATATCAAGAGAATTCCGCTACAGCTCCGGAAATCATTGGCCAAAGTTAACAGATGTGAAAAATGCAAACCGTCGTCGAGACGAAATTTGCAAGAAAAAAACTGAGTACATTTGCCAAGTCTGTAAAGTGGCATTGTGTCCAGGGTGTTTTGAACATTTGCACACTTGATGAAAAAACTCCAAGGATTTGCACTAAAATTCAGTTCAATTCAGTTTCACACCTTCATGCTATATTTTAAATGAAATGTAGTAATAATACTTACATAATGCAGCATATAAATTACAATATTCATTTTTACTTAGTTATACTGTGATCAGATCTCAATTTACTCTCATTTTAACCTAGATCATACATGAATTTAAATATTTCTAATTTAACAGAGATGTTAATGTTTTAATGTCAAAGCCAAAATGATATTGTTTTCATACTCTGTTATACTCCGTTCCATTCTGGTTTTGAGTTTGATCGTTAACAGGTCTAATGCAGTGTAGTGGTTAAAAATGAATAACAAAGTGACAAAAAAAAAACACTATTTTGCAAAGTTCTCTGTTTTAGTATTAAATGGTATGTATTTCATTATTTGTTCAAGTGATTTTGAGACTGTGGTGGCCTAACAGTTAAGATACTGGACTATAGCCCAGAAGGTCCAGGGTTCAAATCCCACCTCTGCCATAGCTGGGTCACTGAGCAAGGCCCTTAACCCACAATTGCTTGGATTGCAAGACTGCATTAATTGTAAGTCGCTCTGGATAACAGCGTCTGCTAAATGCTATAAATGTAAATTTTCTGCCCGACTCTTCTGAAAGCGATGTGTTGCAGGCCTGAATGGATATTTATTAGCAAGTAAAATTAAGCGTATCAGAAAAAACAAATCTCCTGGGTTCATACTGTATGCAATTATATACCATCCCAAATTTTTCTGATTTGAGGTTGTGTACTGCACTGTCACAAAACACAGTTTCCAATTCCATAAATGTGTAAATGTGTGTGTGGTGTGTGTGTGTGTGTGTGTGTGTGTGGGATAGAGAATGTTTTATGACAATCTCATCAAAGTCTGTTTGTTTATCAACCGAGGTCTTAACAATTACAATAAATTATACTAGGAAATGAATTAATTTAAATGTTTTTGATTGTTTGTTTATCATTTTGTTTACATGAAGTTGGTTAATGGACTTAAGGAACCATTTTATTTACAACTTCATTTAATAAAACATCAACTATCAAAATCTGTGAATGGTGTCAAAGAAGTGCTTTATAAGAAGATACTACAATCATCATAGTGAAAATGCTTCTTAACCAATCAGATTGTGTGGTCAGAACCAATCGTTGTATAATCGCATTTAGCCAACATGTGCACTGGTGACGCCGACAGCAGTACAAACACAGCCACACACGAACAGCACAGTGCTTTGACATATGTTAATTCATAAGTCAGTTCTTGGGTACAAGGACCTTTAAAATTAAACAGTTAATGCTCAATCACTCACATCTTTTTTTCTCGGTTCCAACATGTCGTGTTTACCCTGTGGCTTAATGCTTCATGTCTGGCCTTATTATGGTCTGTTTATTATTGGGTTCTTGTACGTCTGTGATCTTATTTGTGTGCTTTTCTTTTTCTTAGTCGATAAAACTCGATAAAACTGTGTTTTTAATTGTGTTTTACCTTTATGCCCGGGATTTAGCACAAGTGTGTGTTTTAAATGCATTACAGTAGTGGTGTGTGCCTTACTGTCACACATACGGACTGCTCAGCGGACCACACCCCCTCAATCTCTCCTTCATTCTGATTCATCACGCTCACCTGATCCTTATTTACCATTCACTATATATTCACCTCCCCACACACACACATCCTCGCTGATTTACGTGGCTTGCCAACGTTTTAAAGCGCTACCTCTCGCCTTTGCTATACTGTTTATATTGCCCTTTACTGTGTTTGGACCTCCTTTGTTTTTTGCCTATCTTTGTCTTTTGCCTACAAAGTGTACCAGCTTTTGAGTGGATACGTTTACGATTGTGCTTTGTGTGAGTTTTACAATAAACCACCTTTTCCGTCATCTGTGTTTGGCTCCGCTACTATGATTAGGGTGACACCTACAATGCTGGTGTGTAAAAGTGAGTAGCAGTACCGTGGTTTTGCTTATACTTCTACCCTTGGACTAACTAATGAAAGTCTCTTTTGAAGGCTGTAATAAAGTACACTTTGAGCAAGTTGAAGTGATATTTGATATTTGTGTGGCCAATCAAAGATGGATCAATCAAAGGGATCAAAGATAATTGGCCTTTACACTTTAAAATTCCTTCTGATTTCTTGAATTATGTAATGAGTGATATTGCCATATTTTGCACTGTAGGGGGAGGAGTATGCAAATCATTTCTGATCTTTCTTAGAGGTACATTTGTTTTTAAACATTTCAATTCTTTTCTCACACATTTCATCAAAAGCCTTTCCTGGTTGCTGTTTTGAGTATAGCCCTGGGTATCATTTTAGCACTGTATCTAATATAATATATCTAATATTTGACATTAAAGTCATAATATACATTTTAAAACATCAGCCAAAATCAGTACAAGTCCTTGTGAGGTGTGTGTGTGGGTTTGTGTGACCATGTTTGTGGGCAGAGTCGGATAGTGAGAGAAGTTCAAAAAAAGTGATGCAAATTCTGCCTCTTTTTAGTGAGCTCACTCTAACAGGTCCCAAACCACTCTTCATTACATAACTCTTCTACTTAAAAGACAACTCTGTCACACATTCAGTATTAAAGAAAGCAGAATGTAAAAAGTGACTTAGGAAGGAGAAAGGTAAGGAAAAGCATTAATCTTGGGTAACCTCTCAGAAATGGGTTGGCAGTACTACAGTAAAACAATGCCATATCTGAGACCACAGAAAGTCACAGTAAATCATGTGACTTACAGTTTACACAGAGAAAGGCAGATAAGGTAAACAAACAAGCAAATGCTTAAGGCCTTAAGCTTAAGTTAACTCAATATGTTATTACAATACAATGTTCATTTCAATGCATTTACTTGAGTAGAGGTTAAAACTACTACAAGGTACTACAAGCACTACAAGGTCACAATCTTTGTGGATAAATATGCCAAATATCGATGTGTAGATGTGTAAATAGATGTGCAAATATCTGGGAGCATTAAATAATGTCTACTTGGTAGACGGTATTTAACTGTTTGATCCACTGCACTGAAAACCAAACTCTCTTGATTGGCTTTTCAAAGCATCAACATGAAGACTCGCTCGATAGGGCAAATTGCTGAATGTATATGCATTAAACAAGTTTTGAGCTACAGTGTGGAAAAGTGTGGGCCCAAACTAATACCTAAAGAATTGAAGCCCATTTGTAGAATTTATTTAATGTACACAGAAATTCTAAAAAACTGAAAAAGAAAAGAATCGTAGAATTTGTGGTACTGGTACAGACTACACATTTTTTGTCATGAGCTCTTGTCCATAGACAAGAATAAAGAGAATTTTGAGGAGAATAAAGTGTTTACCAGTTTGTAATGTTGCCATTCCTTATCACAACACTTCAAAGACATGTTGGCACCGAGGATACAGAGCAGTGTTATTTTGCCCCATTTTTCCTGCAAACACATCTTTCATAGTCGACATTTTGACACTTTGTAATCCCAAATCGGAAAAGTGCATACTAAAAAAAGTGCATCTTAAATTTCCTTTGAAAACTTTTATTTCATTACAGACAGTACCTTAAAGATATTTTTGTGTTGAATTTGTAATGTTGAATTAATGCATTTTAATGTTGGACCCTGGAAACAGTTAGTTCCGATCCAACACGATTATTTGAGAAGTGTTTTCACCGTGATAGAGGTTTCAATAGTTAATGTATTATTTCAAACATAAATTGAGTTTTAAGTAAAAATGGTTCTTAGCCAACAAGTCAATTAACTAACTTCATGTGAATAAAATGATAAACGAACAGTCAAGTAATGAAGCAATTGAAAAAAAACATTTGCCTTTGTGAGCATATCTCACTCGCTCTTCTAATTAGCGCTTGTGAACCAATTAACCCACTAAGGCAGAGGCCAGAATTGATTCAACATTCAAAATTCAGCGAGCAGGGTTCTCGACCCTCTACAGCACAGTGTTGCCCTCGGGCAACGGAACGTTTTCTTAAGCCCAATTCCTTTGACATGTTTCGTTAAATGATTGCAACAAATCAGAATGGTCAAAAAAATACGAATGAACAGACCAATAAGGTGTGGGAGTGACTATCAAGAATCATTCGATGGTGGGACTTTCCTTTTCTGACACGTGGTCACAAGAGCATGTGGTGTGAGAAGAAGGTAACATTATTTGCTATTTAAAATTGAATTATCGCTAAATAATAATTATGTGTATGAAGGTGTAAGGATGCATTTTGTCAGGGTTAATTAAGGTCTTTTGTATTTTTGATTGAAATTAAGCTTTTTTTTTTTCCTGAAGGCAGCATTGTACAATAAGTTTTTGCTGACACTGTATTTGGATTTCATTACATTATCATATGCACTTTATATACAAGCACAATTTGTATTTATTTATCTATTTTATTTAATTTAATACTTTGTTTTTTATTTAAAAATTAAAACCGGGTACAGTTCGCTCTAATCGCTTACCAGCTAGTTCCATAATGTCAGATGCTGATCTAAAAAGATCTGGTTGTGGGTCCCTCAAGGAAAAAGCAGCCTATGTTGGAGATACCCAGCTGCAAAGTCAAATGGTATGACAACCGGTCACCCTCCTCACTACCTATGTAGGTGCTCATCCTGTTTTCCATGTGGACAGATGGGACAGAGGCCAAAAGCAAACCATCAAGGTCCCATGGGAGGTGTTGACTTGATGGATTCCCTAATTGCTTTATATTGCACCAACATCAGGTCAAAGACATGGTACAACTGCCTTGTCTTTCATTTGATAGATCTGGTAGTGGTCACATGTTGGCTCATCTACATTGAATGACGAGAAGTGAATGCGACTATGCATTCAAGTCCCAAATTGCACACATTCTGTGCAAATCTAAAAAATGCTGCCAGAAAGAGAGGGCGAACCAGTGATGGATTTCCTAACAGTATGAGAAGAACAGGAAGAACAACGTACTACCGAGAAGAATTCTACATACATCTCAATAATAAACGACAATTTTTTTTTTTTTTTGCCAGAGCAAACAATAGAATATTAATAATGTTACAAGATGTAATGCTTAGGACATAAGCGTATCCCACAAAGTATAATAAGAATGGTTAAATAATATAGAACAAATGAAAAGGGATGAAAAGCAGAGCGTAAGGCTCCTAAAACAAAAAACCTAAAGGATAAAGGGGTGCGCCACGGTATTGCATCCCAGGTGGGAGCAACGCACAAACAGGTTGCAAGAGGGAGCCAAAGCACCAGTCGGGGCAGGCGTGCAAAAGCACGGTTTGGGACGTCTCCCAAATGGCGAGGCATGGAGGTAGTCCAAACTGGCTGGAGATGGAATACCGGTGGAATGATGATGACCTGGCCCCGAACAGCGCCAAAAACCACGCCACACGTGAAGAAGCTGTTTGGGATCAGGACATCATCAAGATAATGGATATATAATAGCTCTGCAATGGCGACCGGTGAGGACGGCCGAACGCTTCGAGGGAAGGTAGGAACCCTAACACATAAGAGTCATTTTGTGAAGTGTTTAGTCTGTAAGCCATGATGTAATTGAAAAGTACATTTTCACAAATAGATCTATAAGGTCCATACAAGGTAAGTATATAGAAATTACATATTCACATTCATTCATATTCACATATTTACATGTCATTCTCCAACAACAAACAAACCTTTGCAATTGGTCGTTCTATAAAGGTCGTTCAGTAGGTAGTGTAGGTTGACTTTTGAGAGCTGAAAGGTGGTTGGGAATTAAGGGTTTTAGGTCATTAGGACTGTCTGAAAAGTGGGCGACTATGAATCATGGTTTCTATTTCACAGAAGAAAGTGTAAAGGGATTCGTCATTCAATGTTCGTGCTTTAGTTAAAGCTAGACGTGTCTGTTTGACCTGCTTTATTATTCTTTCCCAAATTCCTCTATAGTGCGAGGCAGCACAAAATTACACCATATCTCTTCAGTTGCGTCCTCTTTTCACTATTATTGAGCCAAAGTAATCTGCCCCAACAAAGGTAAATGGTGGCAAAAATTGAGTAATTTTTTCTTTTGGCAAGTCTGGTATATTTTATTCTTCTAAGAGTGCATGTAGACGTCTGGAGAACTGATCTGTTCTTTGTTGATACTGCTGATACTGTTATCCAGTATTTCTATTGTAGCTTGACTAACATCATTCCTTCCACATTACCCTAAATGTTCATGAATATGTTTCAACATCAGTTTGGACACATGGTAGTTCTTTGGGTGAACAACAAGGTGTATGACACTCTGGCACAGCCATTCTACTTAATTTTCCTACTGCATGAAGAAGCCCGTCTCACAGAATGGGCTGAGCTTACAAATGTGGCTCTGATGACTTACATGAGCATTTTTCTTTTACATGGTCTCCATTTCATTAGAAGCACCTCCTTTTGAGTGAAGCATATGATTTCACTTTTTGCTCTTTTGATGTCATTCAGTGTTATAGGTTGCACATTAATGCATTTTTTCATGGTTTTCATCTTTTTTTCCAACAATTCCCTTTCTAATGCAGAGCTCTTTCTTGTAAGGGTGGTAAGTATTGCCTTTCTTTTTACTTTGGTTCATTTTAAGTCTTAAAATTCTGTCAGTTTAAGTAGTCTCATGACCACTCTTGTAAGTTTGTTCCACCTTGAGTGATGGTGAATAAATGCACGAGTACGGTGATAGGGATGTTCTTTTTCACTTCCACATCATTTTCATTATGTGTCTGTAAGATAAAGTCATACTTGGGCCATTCAGATCTCTGACAATTGAGGAATTCTGGACCATTCAGTCAAGTGCTTGAATTCAGCAGTTTGCTTGCATTAAGACTACAAGATGCATGATCTGCTGGATTCAGTTTGGTAATTATGCATCTCCATTATCTGACCTTTATAATTTCTCTGATTAAGTTTACACAATGACATTTTTTGGCCACAGATTTTAAACAATCATCTACATAAATATTAGACGTAATTGTGTCCACTGTTCCAGACAAAAATAGATTCTTGAAATCTTTTGCATGCAGCTCCAGACAAGTGTATGTTCATTCATGGTTGGTTTAGGTCACCATAAAGGTCCCAACAAAAAGCATAAAAAGTTCACATGATTCTATATTAATCTCACTTGATGAAACACATTTCGTATGTCTGCCGTAGAGGTAACTGGTTCCTGTCAAAAGCGCAACAGGACACCAACCAGATTACATGTGGGATTTGAACCCTTGATCAGCTTGTTATTCAAGGATGTTCCCTGGAAACACACTGAACAGTCAAGCATAACTCTAAAGGAGTTCTTCTTCAGGTGATGCACACAATGATGTGCAACGTACCACACCTTTCCACTTTGTGTTTTCAGTTCACTGGGATCATCTCTGCATGGCCATTTTCGAGCATTCCCACCAAGATGACTGTGTATTCCATGCGGTACTGTTCATTTTTTTTTATTCTCCTTTCAGGGACATACCACACTGATAAGCCTGTTCGAAGTTGTTTGGCATCTTTTCTTTGAATAGTAAAGGTAAGTAATAATGACCGTTTCAAAGTTCTTTTTAGCATTTTGTTGTAGACAAACCTGTTTGTTTACAACTGACATTTCTGATCTTTTCTCAGCTGTCAGCTCTGGAAAATCCTGGTAATACTGTTTTATCAACCGGTCATTCACGTCTCTTATGGATATGTGGTTGGCAATAATACAGGAGTGGCTTCATTGCCCTTGACAAGTTATCTCTTGCATGAATCCATTCATGACCCATCCTCGGGGTGTTCTAACAGCATATGGTCCATTACCTCTACTGTTTAACACTATCCAAGTGTGACGGGTGCAGAGCTACTGTCACGGTAGCAGGTGCTACCTATTTGTACTAACAAAGACTGAGTAAGTGTAGCCTCTATATGTCTGATGTGTCTGTTATGTGTTAATTTCTATACAATGTTAAAAATATCTGTTAAACCCAGTTATTCATTTTACACTTTCATAGTTCTGTAGTTTTAATTTGAACAACAAGTAACATCCAACACTATGGTGACTTAATACGCGCTAGCTAGCAATTAACATTATTGCATCTCTTTCAGTTGGTTACTATTTAATAATTCACATTGTCAGTCAGAATAACCAAACCACACACGTCTTATTTATAACTGTTCTACTTATATAGTTTAACATACACATATGCTAATCATATCATCGAGTTTGTCTTACCTGTGTCAAGTCATAGGGGGCAGGAGGGAATAGGACGTGGGTCCTTAGGCTCTCAATTTGGGTTGACTTGTTACAGGCTGGCTATGTTTCTTGTATTATTATATCGTTGACATTCTGACTATAATGCCATTTTGTTTTGTTTGTTGCAATTTAAATCCTTTTTTTGTTGCTATACATCGGCCTTAACTGGGAAAATGGAATAAAATCCCATTTTTGAACTTCCTGGCTTCCTCCGAGTACTTCTGATTGTTCCACCTAGCTCGGAAGCAAAAAGTAGCCAAATTACAAGGATCTAAAAAAGCATGAGTGTTTATGACTTTATCCGAAGTTGAGCACTTTACTTTCACTGGCACTACAGAAAGTGTGCATTGGGTTGATTGACCGGCCCATCGCGTCACTATTGTTCACAGACACCATAGTGTTACTTAAACTTTTGCTTCCAGTTAGGACGTTGTCACCTTTAACTTTGATCTTTTCTCTTTCATTAGAAATATGAACAATAAGCAGATGCCCCAGAGATCTTGGTTCACATTTCATCCTAATTTTGCAGGTTTTGTGTGTCCCTTTGTTAGACAACTGAAGTACATCCCATTTGTTTTCAGGAGTTCTATTTTCTCTCCATTTGGTTAAGTCATTTCATTTACTTTTCATTTACAAAACATTTCACAACTTTCAAATTTATAATTATTTTCACTGACTAAGCAAAACCTTTCAATGGCACATGAATTCTGTTTGTGTTCAGACTGTAACTCATTCATTTAGGTACAGACATCTAAGCAATCATAGGTGCAAAGCTGGTCCTCCCACTTGGTTCGAATGCCTTTTGTTATTTAGGTTTTGGCACTCTCAGTGTAGTTAAGCATCTATCCTGGATCAAGACTGGATCAAGGATGGTTCTGGACTGTCTCTCTATGAACTCTAACAAGTCTTATATTTTTGCTATGTGGTCCTTTTTATCTAGCATGCTACACAAATTTCTTACGATCCTGAAGCTGAAATAGAAGTTTTGACACAATGAGTCTTAAATAGATGGAATTTGCAAGATCTTTTAAACCAGCAATGTTTTGCATCGTGCTGTAGCAGGCCATTGATATCTTCTGGCTTAATGATTGGCCAGTTTAAGACTTATTCATATAGGCTGATTCTATTTTGTAGCTATTTCCAAAGTTATATTCCAGCAGTAATAAAGTCTGTCATCCATGCTGTCAGTCTATCTTTCAACACACTGCTGGAACGCCTTAACCTTCTTGTGGTTTTCGGGTCAAATCTGACCGATTTACAACTTATAACAATTATAAATATTGTGTTTTAAATCTGATTGCCTCGAGGCCTTATGATATCCTCCTCATTATGCACTTGAACATATAAAAGTGATGATCACCTCTTTCAGTGAATTCTGAGTGCTTTAGTCAGCCTTATTACACCTGTGGTGTTCCCGGTCAAAAGTGACCACCATATGAAATGAATAGGTATCCAGACTATATTCATCCATCAGACAGAAAACATCCCGATACACACCACCTTAACTTACTCACTCACACACACATTTCAGACTAAACAATGTCTTCTGTGGGTACACACACTTACATACACACTCTCCCGCTCGTACGTGCCGATCCTCCCACGTGAACCAGTTTCCTGATGAAACAATGTATCATATCTTGACTAGACTAGACATGTGTCTGTTATGTAAACCCATCCCATTCTTGTGCTTATGTGCCTATCCGCCACGGGAGCCACACCTTCCACACTAATCAATGTATCATTTTCACACAGACCCCATATATATATAGCTTGACGTTTGTCTTGCACTCCTTTTACTCTGAGCACAATGAGTAGGCTGACATGACAAAGCGGGTATCTGGCGAAGAGGTTCTGGTCTAGGTTTTTGGACATGATGAAGAGGGCACTGAAGTTGAAGGAGAGATAGAGGAGGATGTTTCGGAAGTGGAAGACAACACAGATTTAGATTCAAACTTTGAAGAGACTGACCAGTCAACAGATGGAGAGGGAGAGGTTCCGGAAGAACAGGCAACTAAGGAGAGATTCCAGTCAAAGACACTTGCTCTGGTCTTCATCCCCCCAGGAAAGAGGAAGTAGAGCGAGAGTGGAAAGCATCATGAAGATGACGCCAGGGCCAACACGGTGTGGATGCGACATCTCGTGTGGATGACATCAAGTCCAGCTTCCAACTTTTTTTTTTTAATCGGAGTCCATTGAGGGATATATACTTTTGAGATGACAAACCTGGAATACATAAACCTGCAAGCAAATGACAGCCCGCAGGCCTGTGGCACTATTTCACAACATCCTTGATGTGTCTGCTTTGAACACATATGTGGTATGGACAGCCATCAACCCAACCTGGAATCAGGGGAAGAATTTCAAGAGGAAACTTTTCCTAGCAGAGCTGGAAAAAGCTGGAAAAAGCACATTGTTTGAACACTAGCCTCTGCCAGTCTGTTAGGAATGCGCAAGCCCCAGCCCAAGACGCTGCCCTGGCTGCTCTTCCCCAACAAGGACATGGACAGAAAAGGAAGTGCTGTGAGCTCTGTGCCCCTAGAAACAATAAATAAGCCTGAGATGCTGCAAATGTGATGACTATGTTTGAAAGGCAAACACTGACCCGAGAGTCACATGCCACTCGTGCATGAATTCACACACACACACACACACACACCCCATGTTAATTTTTTTTTTACATAACATGTTTATTTTGTAATATATTTTCAGTGCCTATTTGTATTTTTACTGCAGTTTTTTATGTCTAATTCTATAAATTGAGAAATTGTTCACAGCTAAGCAATGTTGAATAAAAATTTGGTGATAAATAATGGTTTTTGTGCTAATTTAAGAGCAGTTAAAACAATTTTGACCAGGAACACTAAAGCGAGGGGCAAGAGGTGAATACAACAGCAGGGTTAAAGAATGTCCTATATTGAAGTGGGCCTCCATGAAATATAGGAATTTCTCCATCTAGCGGGAAAGAAAGTGCTTGTTGCCTAACTAACTAAATTCAGTGTGTCTTTTCAACACTTCTCTGGCATTTGTGATAACTGGATTGATTGGATTGACTAATTGTTGTAAAGACCGGGGAGCAGCTTCAGCTCTGTTAGTTCTTACAAGCCCTTGTACTGTGGCAGGAACATTAGATTCTGTTGTTGTGCCAAATTTGTCTTAATCCAGACAATAAGCGCTGCTTTTCAGCTTCTCTGTTCAGTTTAACTGGAAGTTTCGCCTCTGCGGCAGTGAGTTTAGAGTCCAAAGCAAGTATTGCACATTCAACTTCTGCTTTTTAGCGCTAGATCCACATGACATGCAACTGGGAGTACTTGACATTTTATGGCTATGCGTAACACTGGGAGCGATTTGGGAAGCGCTGCCTTGGTTCTTAATATTAAAGTCACCTTCACGCTATCCCTCTTCTTCCTTGTCACCTAGTTCGCACTGAACCCATTTTATAATGCCATTCAAACCATTTTTGTAAAACTGATACTTGGTTTGCAGCAGTCTGTGGGATTTTTTCATATTCCTCTTTTATTAATTGCTGCACTGATGTTTGCGAGTTATTAACCTCAACAAAAAACCCTTTGAATAACTTACAAGGTTGTTGATTTCATTTAGTTTAAGTGTTAAAACATTAAGCTTCCCTCTGCGTGTTGCAATTAACTTGCATAGTTGTTGTTTATCTGAGAAATCCTGATCTAGTCTCTTCCTCTGTCATTTTGCAATTAGGAAAGGCAATAGGCAAACACAATGGCCTGTTCAGTTTGTAAATTGAGCACGGTGGCTTGCTCAGTAGTTCAGCCATACTCTCACGGATCATGGTGAAGTAAATATCTCCACAAGTACACAGTGAATCCACAACTTAAAACAAGTAAGAACTCCTGACAAGTAAATATACCACAAGCTCGCAACAATGCAGCTTCCAATCTTCCACGTAACTAAAGTAATATTAGAATTATAGATCCAGCGCAAATATTAGCCCAAACTATTGTGGCCCTTACAAGCTGTAGGTGGATTTCCCTAATGTGCAGGAGTTTTTACAACTTCAAACAGTCTTTCAACTTATCTAGTGCCTTCTTATAAGGCACTTCTTTACCACCATTCAGAGCTTTTGATGTATTATTCCAAATGTCAATTAATTTGTAAATAAAAATGGTTCTTAAAGTCCATTAATTAATTTCACACAAACAAAACGATATATGGCATATCCAAACCCTAGCAAAACTTTCCATGCACCTTTGTAAGCATCTCTTGCACACTTCTAATTAGCGCAGTTGAACCAATTAACTCACTAATGCTGAGGCAGGATTAACGTTCAGAATTCAGCCAGCAGGGGTCTTAAAAACAAATGACTCCTGCAATGATATTTGTTATAGTCCAAGTAACCCCAAGCTTTATGCACACAAAGTCAATTATAGTATTTAATTATTTTTTATGTTTTAGTTTTATCCCACTACAACACACAGAAATACAAAAACAAAACTACCATACTCATTGGCAGTAAGTTGAATGTTTCATTTGAGCATTAGACCAATCGGTGATATGAATAAATACAGACATCCTATTAAGTTAGATAATTTCTTTATAAAAGATTTGGGAATGTGTGTGTGTGTGCAAAATATGGTAGTGCAAAAATACATATTTCATTCGCGTTGCTTTATTCACAAGTTACAAATACACTCGCACTGTAGAACCCTGTTCATATGTTAAAATGGGCGTTGATTGGATGGACTTTATGGCGGACAATGGCGGACAATAAGTAATGCATACATATAATATATGGAATACAAATTACTCTATATCATTTTCGTCAATGAACTACACTGCTTATTATGAGATACAAAAAAAGATCAAGATTCATCAAGATCATCCAAAATGCAAATGAAAAGTTGTTTTACACAAATTAGACGCAAACTCGATTATCATGAGTGAGTAGCAAGTGACATGAGAATGTCAAAGAAAACAAGAGTGCCACACAAGGACTGCTCAGTAGGGTGTATGATCACCCAAAACTGCCAAAACACACCGACAGTGATGGGGCATGGACAGGATCAGACAGTCCAACAGTTATTGTGGGATCCTCTTCTTATGCATTTTGAAATCTCCTCCAATTTTCGTGAGAAGTGTAGTGGGCAACGCACCATTATCTCCTCTCACTCGATCTGCTCTGCTGCACTGAACGGAATCACAAGCACGTATACAAACGCACACGTAAATATGTGCGATCACAGTGGGATGACAGGAGGATGAAATTAAAACCCAAAAACATTGTCAGGAAGTGCACTGGTATTTACGTACTTATTATTTTTCTTATCATTTTCATTCCTCCATTCAACTCTGTTGCAGTGACTTGCACACGCACATATTTATTTTAGGGATGTCCCGATCAAGTTTTTTTGTTCCTGATCCGAGTCATTAATTCTGAGTGTCTTCTTATATCGAGTCTCAAGTTGATACTTCCAGCATCCAAGCTATTGCTTAATGTTATTTTATTTTTCCAAAATAAAAGTAAACAGACTTAGTGCAGCATTATAGTAGTAAAACTAGTTCCACTTTGAACTTTACACTCAGTCATGACATAAAAATTATGTTTGATGCAAACATAACTAGCTTAACTTATATAAAAAGTTACTTAACAGTTGTCCAGTAAAACCTGAATACAACAATAAAATTGCAAGGTACTTTTTTGTTATTAAGGAAAGCTAGTTCTTAAAGTGCTTTGATTTGAGCTGTTAATGTTGTCCTTTCTGTCACTGTTATCTAAACTCTTTCTCTAACTTCAAAATGAAGCAAAAATACTTTTTGAGGAAAAACTCTCTGCATTATTAGCGGACAACATGCTCTTCTGAGCACGCAACATCAAAAGCGGAGTCAATCCAGTGTACAGTGAGGCTCAGTAATTGGTGAAACATCACAGCTCCAAAAGTTGGAGGTAAAGACAATAGCAGTCAAATCTGATAAAAGGTGGTTGCTAACCTTTTTGTTAAGCTCCAGCAGAGCCGTTTCTGAAATTTTCCACTACAGTAATAAGCTGGTCATCCAAAGCGATGAATTCAATCACCCTGTTTGTAATCTTTTTGGCCATGTCACTGTCTCGAGAATATTTCTCTCTTCCTTTTAAAGTTTCTGCTACTCTATGTTGCTTCGGTGCAGCCTTGCTTGATTAAACTCGATGTATTCGGCCGAGTGTTTATTTTTTCAGGCGCCGTATCAAATTGGTAGTATTGAACTCAGCTCTGCTATTACCACCTTGTGAAGCACTCACATTACAGACATTTACACGTGGCTGTTGGACTTGTTTCGCTTTCCAGTTTAAAGGATTTCCCCACAGCAGACATTATTATAGTCACGTCCTGCCACGAATTGTGCTCTCCGTTTATGACACCTAGGTGGATGCTGATGTAAAGCACAGGATTGATGGGTATTAGGTTTGTGTTCAGAAAAGCCAATACAGATCAATTTAAAAAAATGGCTTGATTGGCCAGATTTCGATCCTTAAGATTGGATTGGGACATGCCTAATTTATTTATTTAAAATTGCTCTCAACATTATCATTTGCTTTCCACTTTCCAAAGTGCGCAACTGGACACTGTTGTCTCAAAATCAAAATCGCTTCACATTATAACATCAGGACATCCATGACTTTATGTACGCCATATCTATAATGAATCAGATAAAGTGCAAAAGTTACATAGTATTCCCTTAAAAACACAGTACCACGTGTGTAGTCATGCAACTCCGCACCGTTCAGTCGGCAGCATGGAAGTGGCATGATGGAAAACTCAAAGCAGCTTGTATAAAAGAAAATGTCTTGTGTGCTGTGTCATATGGACACATTTTGGCTTTAGAGAGAAGATGACAGCAAACACAATATAGTCAGATGTAAACACTGTGGATGTTTTAGTGATCTACGGTAAGAGCCCCGATATCTTTCAGCACTGGGGGCACACTGAAGTTAATGCTACCAAATAGAAACAGTGCAGGGTTCAAACAAACAAACAAAAACAGAGACACTGACAAGCTATGTTGATACACACGAATACATTTGATTATATCACTCCTGTTCTTAAACTTAGAGATGCACCAATCTATCTTCCAGTAACTTGAATCAGCCGGTTTTCAGTGTGATCAGCTACAACCAGTAATCAGCCAATCAGTCTCATATAACCTATTGTGTGCTGGTCACAGGCAGCCATCTCGCTCTAAAAAAAAGATAAAAAACGCAACCTTTACAGTTTCAGAAGTGTATTGCTGTTTAGAGTTGTGATAATTAGAAATGGATTATGTTACTGATGTCTTTTGTAAGTCGCTCTGGATAAGGCCATCTACTAAATACTGTAAATGTATTTGTTTATTGGAGAGACTGGTGCTGACACACCGTGACGACGAGGACATGTTGGATTTCTGTTGTGCTCCAAAATGTACTAAAGAGTCTCTTCCTAAATAGTGCCGTGAGCGAGCATTGATATGTTGTTATTCAGATTGCAGTCATGTCTTCAGTAAATGTTTGCTGTTTGCAGTATGCATGAGAAAAGTAAGCAGTGGAGGAAGAATCACCTCACTGAATATGTGGGACTGGACAATGCTAAAGTTAACTCTGCTGCGAGTGCAGAGCCAGACACAAGCCATAATCTCCTGCCATCTTTCTTTTTAATGGTAGTCTCTATTTAAAGTTGAACACAAATGATGTGAACCTCTGGGATTAGCAGTTAATTTGAATGTAAAATTAGAGTTAGGTGTCAATAGGATGACAACCAGGTGTGAGTGGGCAGCCTTTTTCATTTAAAGAGCACGAGTCTGCTCTTCACTGCACGTGTGGAAGTGTATCATGGCACAAACAAAGGGCATTTCTTAGAATCTCAGAAAAAGAGTTATTGATGCTTATCATGCTGGAAAAGGTTACACATCCACCTTTAAAGTGTTTGGAATCCACCAATCCACAGCCAAAGTGGTTGTCCAACAAAGGAGTGGTTGACCAACAAAAATCACTCCAAGAACAAAGGAGTGTAATAGTCAGGCAGATCACAAAGGACCCCAGGGTAACTCCTAATCAACCGAAGGCCTCTCTCACATTGGAGGAGTACAAAATATAACTTTTTGGTTTAAATAAAAAGTGTTATGTTTGGAGAAAGGAAAACACTGCATTCCTGCATAAGAACTTTATCCGATCTGCAATTAATTATTTTAATTAAGAAATGGAATTATGCTGCCCAGTCAAACCATGAAACATAGAGAGCACTATTAGGACCTTCTCTGACACAGTGTTGGCATTTGTCATCTTCTATGGTGTGGTCTGCTAGGTCAGCAGTATTTCTATAGCTGACAGAAAGAGACTGGATAAAATCAGTAAGAGGGCCAGTTTTGTCTGGGAAAGCCCCTTAGACACAGTGCAGATGGTGGGAGACAAGAAGATGTTAGCCAAGCTGGCATCCATGCTACAGAACCATACCCACCACATCCAAGAAACCCTGGCAGCACTGGGTAGCTCCTTCAGTGATAAGCTGTTTCACAGTATGTGCAGTGTGTGTAGAAATATTATCATAGGTCCTTCCTTTCTGCTGCTATTACATGCACTATTGTCAAAAGACCACAGAGACACACACTTTCACATACCACACAATACGAGACTCAAGTTTATGATGTGCAATATCCCCCAATGTGCAATCACATCTCAGTGTATCTGTAAATAACCTGTAAATAATGTTTAATGTTTTATAGCGTGACTTTATTACTTATCTTTCTTCATACTGAGTGCATTGCTATCCCTTCACTGCTGTAAAAATGTGAATTGCCCCCACTTTGGGACTAATAAAGGTTTATCTTATCATATACTATTAGTTTCACCTGCAATTGAATAAAACTCAAAGCAAATGTTAGAAACACCATGTTTGTTTTTTTATATACAGTTCCCTTACTGTCCCAACTTTTTTTCTTATATGGGGTACAATATTTTCCAATATTTCCAATACCTCCATGCTTAATAGAAACTAGATTCCAAAAAAGTTAGTGATATTATGCACGGTTGATGATGATAATAACTTAAAAGTCTTTGCTATTTTACGCTGGGTAACACTATTCTGGTATCTTTCAACAACAATGGTGGAATTGGTGATCCTCTTACCATCTTGGCTTCTGAGAGACACTGACACTCTGAGAAGCTCTTTTTA
>JAUZST010016033.1:0-34452 GCA_034779995.1 Parotocinclus haroldoi | reverse complement strand
GTATTTGCAGTTGTGCTGGCATCCTTTATTGAACAGGCCTAAGCAAATTTTTTAAGCAAGCTCTGCATTGCAACCTCTGACCATAAAGGTCAGAAGAGGGCTATAGTATAAGCTCTGAAGAAGCCCTCTGAAGAAGCCGTAGCACGTTCACATGGGTTACCTTGAGTTTGGCATTAATAAGATGCACTTGGTCATTACGAGCTGCACTTGGCTGATATGTTTGAGCCAACATCAGTGTGGCTCCTTTACTAGATGGCGATGGTAAAAGGACTGACTGGTTTTGTTTTTGAGGAAAAAACAACAATAACAAAACAAATACAACAAACAAACAAACAAAAAAAAGGAAATACAAAAGAGTATACAGGTATACAATTGTGAAAAGTGGCACAGATTAAGTACTTGAGTTAAAAAAGGGAAAATGAAATCTCTGAAATGAATGACAGAAATTCATTTGTGGAAAGGCAAAGAATGCATAATACTGAATTATACATTTTTAACAACACTTAAAATAGTAACACTTTGTTTGAGTGAAAAACATCTCAGCTTGAACTAGAGAAGATTGTGTTCCATTTTGTTTACACCATGTTGTGTTTTCAACCACTATTTTGAGCTGAACCCTTTGTTTGATGTTCCCGCCTTTCACACAAACCCTCCTAGGCATGCACTTGCAAGCATTTGCTTCAACTGATCAGCGGTGCAGAGGTAAAGAGCATGCCTATCAACCCCAAGATCCTGGGATCAAACGACTGCTTACAGTAACAGAAGCACACACTCTATCTTCTTCCTGCTAGGATTATTGGCTTTTGTTTACAGTATACAGCCCAGAAAAAAATCAAGAAACCCCTGAAAGTGTTAGTATCTTTTTGGTACTGTATGTGTCTGAATGAACTGTACCATATTTATTTTACTCTGTAGACTATGATAAATTTTATATAAACATGGTTATTTTCTACAATGTTGAGTGAGCATGTATTGGCTATAAATGACGTGTCAAGATAAAAAAAAATTAGTTTCCAGGGTGCTATTCCATGACGCAAGCTAACTCAGTAAGCCAGGTTTGTTCATTTTGCTTATTTGGTTCCATGAATAAAGCTAGGCTTAAGCTTTGCCTAGTTACTATAGCAACATATACATTTGTACAAACCTGTACAGTACCAAGCTAGGGTTAGTCTATTCCTATCATTGCCTTGTGATGTTACAGGCTTGCCCGGTGGGAAGACTCATTCAGGAATAGGGTCGTGCTGCAGTTCTGTCCAATAAGCTGCTGTGGATGTGGCATGCATACTTTTAAACATTTAATTGAGTACTGTACTTAGGGTATTTTTGGAAGGATTGTTGGTCATTATTATTAAAATATAATATTTATATTTCCAAAAGCAAAATATATTTAGATTTCCAAAGTATATATTCATTGTTAATCAGTAAGGTTTCTGCACATTTTAATTTTATGATTTAATCTTAACAACTTCGTTTCATTGTCCAATGAATTACAGTGTCTAATCACAGTTGTGGTCAACAAAGATAGATCAGAATCTAATCAGAAAAATATTTCACAATAATACAATTATTTGTACCTGAGTAATAATAATAACTAAATCTAGATGATTTAGGTGAGGATACACTTAAGTATATTAAGTTCGGCATTGTATGCCTCTGCAAAATATTGGGGCCATATATTGAACACACAACAGGGCGAATCACGTCTGTACCACTTTGCGTTTCCTTGGCAGTGGTGCATTCCTTTACACCATCGGGGATGCAGAACATCTCAGTAAGGCAACAGTCTGTCCTCAAATTAGAGGTTTGCCTTTCATTCAAGCGCTTCCTTAATATATTTATTACATTTCCTGTTCACAGAGGCATCCTTGCCATAATCGAAGCCTTTTTTTACAGAACAGCTGGTATGTATATTTATGAGAAGTAATATTGGTTTGATCAGTAGCTTGACGCTCAAATGCATTATATTCTTTAGGATTCCCAAATGTCCTTGATGCTACAGACTGCACTTACATCCGGATAAAGGCTCCATCTGTACCCACTGAAGCAGACTGTGTGAACCAAAAATCATTTCACAACATCAACATACAGGTACACATATACTGTTCACAAAAATTTAGAGATGTTTCATGATGGGATATTCCATTTTATGGTGCAGAGATTACTGCTAGAATCTGACACCTGAAAGACCAATTTGGCAGTACTGCAGAAAGAAAGGATGCTAAGAGTGCAGCTAGAGCAACAGGAAGACATTTTAATTGAAGAACACGTGGATGGTAGAGCTGCGAGGGACATGTATGCTAATAATTACTCTGGTTAATGGAATATTTTGTTTGCATTTGTTCATTACTGCAGAAAATATTCTTGAAACAAAACAAGACAGGCAGCTTATTTGGCTTTATTATTATAAGCCGTGTTGCCTTTATATTCATCATGCAGACATATAAGTAACTCCAGTTCGGCAGGAGCAAAAAACAGCACATCCTTTCAAATCTGTAGATATTTTTCTTGCTTTTTTGAAAATCCATTTCTGAGGCTGCTTAAATACTGCGTGCACATGCATAAGCTCCGATTACAAAAGCCTATCTTGAATTAGTGGGAACAGGTTTCATCTGGATGTCGTTAGTGGAACAGAACTAAACGGAAGTGTTTGACTCAAACACATCTCAAGCAAGGCTACTTTAATAAGCTTGCTTCGTGGAATAACCCCCTGACTTCAATTTATAAAATAAACAAACAAACAAACAAAAATACAAGAAAAGCAATATATTTTTAATAACTTAATATAACTAAAGTTGTTAAAGTAAAGTTCAGAAATCAATATTTAAATCACAATTGTACAATGTACAATTGTCTTGTACAATTGCTCAGTAATTATGGTTTTTATGATTTTTATATTTTTTATCAATACGTCATTAAGTAAAATCAATTAACTTTTTGGAATTCATCAGATACTAAAATGGAATTGCTGTCATACATGTAGATATAGTGATTTTAAGAATTTAATTAAAGACTGGTTTTACCTTTATCACTCCCACAGGGTAAAACCAGTATAATAATTTTCTAGATAAAACAGAATTTAATTTGCTAGATAAAACAGAATTTAATATACCTGTGGCTAACAGGGCAGCAAGGGGGCGTTTTAAAACCTCAAAATTCAGCTTTGGCATCTTACTGACATAAGATGGTGTAGAAATGAATTAATATTGACTAAAAGCAACTGAAATTCAAACTATATCCCCTTGATTCTGTTACCTATTTTAGAATGCATTAGTTTGCTGATCAAGTTCACATCAATCAATGATGGAAGTATAGTATACAGAAAGTAACTGCAGATTAATAGATTAATATGCTAATAAACTGGCATCGTCAGCAGATGACTATAGTGGGTGGAATGTCTGCAAACTTTTCAGTATTTCCAAATAAATATAACCAACAGCAGCGGGTTATTACACAATAATAATAACATAAGAAAAAAAACAATTGAATAAATTAGACTAAAATATTACACCTGCTTAGTGTTCCGACCTTAATCCAACAGAAATGTTGAAAGACCCTAAGCAAGCAGTTTATCAAGGGTTCCAGAAACATCCGAGATTCAAAGCTGTTTTGTGCAGAGGAATGGGCTAAACTTCCTCCAAGCTGATATGAAAAAAGCTTATTAACAGTTATGAGAAATGTTTATTTGCAGAGTTTGCTGCACAAGGGGGTCAGACCAGATACTGAAAGCAAATGTTCACACACGTTTGGCACTCAACGATATGTAATATTGAATCGTATTTCAGAATTCAAAAAAAAAAAAAAAAACCTAATATGTTAAGTACAATATGTTTGTCTCATTTATTTAATGGGGTTCCCATTATCTAGTTTTAGGATCTGATGGCCCTATTCTTGTATTTACAGAGAAAAAGAGAAAGGGAGAGAGTTTATGAGCTTTTAAGCATCAATGTGTATAAAAGTGGCTTAAATCTAAGTTATTTATTGTTGTTGTTGTTGATTTGTTTTCTTTATAATTTTGATGATGATGAGTGTTGTTGTTGTTGTTTTTTTTTATTTGTATCATTTAATTGTTTTGTTGTTTTAACTACACAAAATCCGTCCAGTTCAAATACACTTTAAACCTTAAAACTGATTTGGGCTGCCTGTCTGAATATAGCCCAAGTTAAAATTTAATTCAGTCATAGCCTTCACATTTCTCACACATTTTTGCTACTGGAGACTTTTTTCATTATCTTACGTTGTGTAGTATCTTGCACAGTGGCACAGTAATTAGTGCTGTTGCCTCACCTCTCCAAAGACCAGGATTTGAAACCCGGCTGCTGCTTGTGTGCAGTTAACATACAGTATTCTGTCTGTGTCTGCATAGGTTTTCTCTGGGTACTGCAGCTTCCCCTCAAACTCCAAATATAAGCATTGGGTCAACTCTCAAGTGTCTAATTATGAATGACTGAAAACGTGTAGGTGTGCATGCACCCTGGGATGGACTGGCACCAGGGGCGTTATCAGACCCACTTTACTAGGGCACGCGCTTGTGTCCCATTAAATTCACAGCAGTAACAAGTCAATTTTATCCTGGATCGTTAAGCAGAAAAACAGGATGTACTTTATGATTTATGATTTAGTGTTCGGACCGAAGTATGCGGGATAGACAGAATCCCACAGCGTATAATAAGAATGGGGAAATAATATATATCTATAAAAAAAGGGGGGCAGGTAAGCTCGAACGAGCAAGTAGCATGAAGAAGCCATGCCAGGGCACGTCTCAAATAGAGGGCGCAGCCGGACGGGAACACTCCAAGCCGGGGCGCGTTTCATCTGGAACAGGCACCCAGCTGGAGTGAGACTATACCACGCGTGACAGCCACACCAAGGCGCATCTCGTTTAGAGCGGGCTGCTGGCTAGAGTGAGGAATGCGAGACAAGGCGGAATGGGAACCCTTGATGTGTCCCTAAAACGGTAGTTACTACGGAGGTTCCCCTCCTACATGTCCCTCAGCACTACAAGCCCCATGATGCAACCGACTAACCTCAAACGTTTTGCAGCAAATGGTGCAGCAACGGCAGGACAATCGGATGAGAGCGTCACGGTGCGCAAGTGGAATCAGACGACCTGGTGACGAACACCGCCTTAAACCACACTTAAGTAGGGAGAAAGGCAGGATAGCTCTGTAATGGCGTGTACAGTGGAACACACTGCATAAGGTAGGAAACCTAACAGTACTATGCAACTTCACACTCTAACTACGTTTACGATTATGCATTCAGTCTGAGCCAGTTTCCTTTGGTTTTTCACACGGAGTAATGGACATCCACAAATATATAAAAGTCAACTTGTGTTTTGTTGCTCAGTATGGCAAGGTAAATAATAAAAAAAAGTTATAAAAAAATATATATATATATTCTTGAACAAAACATGTCTGATTTGTCAAATTCAGTATTTGAATATTGCAGAATGAGCGGTGTCACAATGTGATATACAAATCAGATGTCCAGCACTGCCTACTTTAAATTAGCATGTATATGTATTTCTTGTATGATAGTTTTGTATTGTGTATGATAGTTTCCAAAAAACATGCAATCACCGTACCTTCAGGATGTTCATCCAGCTCTATTTATTATTATTTCCCTTTTCATTAGATTCTAAATATGAACATGCTGTGCACATTATGTAGACAAAAGTTTCTTGACACCCTACAACTAAATTCCAACAGTTGTATCATATCACTGAGGTTTTTCTTTTTTTTTTTTCGTTTGTATGTTTACATACACAATTTTTCACTGTTTTCCAGAAGATTCCACTTTGGTCAAGCAATTCAATTATGGACAATTGTATACTGTTTTAGGAGGGCAGATCAAAAGTCATCGAACACAGTTGTTGGGGAGGTGGAAATTCATTTGTCATTCTGAGTGCAACTGATATTTTCAATATGACCCATTCTGTGGTCACTGCTTCATTTTATTAGCCTATTAGCAGCAAGTGTGACCATATGTTATATTATGCTGTGTATCTTCTATGTATTTAAAATATTATTATAAATGTATTATTTGGGTAATCTAGGTTAATTCTCACACATGGCATCTGGGCTACCCATGGAAGTTGAGCACATGTTTGATTCTTGCCTTATTCTCAAAATATGCCATAACAATGCTCTATTGTAACCATATGAATGCATCTGATTTGCTTTTCTTTTACTTGGTAACAAATTACATATATGACAGAAAATGCATAATGCATGCAAATGCATAAACATAAAAGCTCAAACAGATGTAGAGGGAAAGAATATGCAATCACTCAGTGTGGATAAGAATATTATATGATCACCCTTTAATTTGCATTTCTAAAGAAAATACCAGCACAAGTGTAAAAGATTAAAAAAAATACAGCTTAAATAGGGTAAAAGCTGTTGAACTTGGTTAATTGAAAGAAAACATGGCTTCAAGAAGAGACTTGCCAAATGGGGAAAATGAATAGATTATAAAACTCCTTTAACAGGGATATTCAACGTGGGGTGTGTCAAAATATGTTGAATGTTCTCAGACATTTGTGTATAAAATCTGTTACAAGTATAAAATGAAAATCGGAAGGCTATAATAGTTAAACGCAAAATCAAGTAAGACGCTAAAGTGATAGTATAATGATCACCGTACCTAATTACTGCCACACCTATCCCTAACCTTAACCACATTAACCTAAAAATTTTGACTCCTTTATTTTTTCAAAATAGATTTTGTTTAAAAATAAACAAATAAACTATAAGCTTGTAGGCACCAGTAAGCTGTCCTTGTGATGTAAAAAAATGTTAGAATGTTTTTTGTCAGTACATTTTCTATTTAACGCCATTTAGCAGACCAAGAAAGAAAGAAAGAAAGGGAGTATGTGTTAAAGTGTTAAAAAAATAGATTTAGTGACTCAAATTGATGACTTTTTAGAATGACTATGCATCTTGTCGATCATGTCTGAACTTGATTAAAATAGTATGGAGAGTGAGTGATTGAGCAATTATACTTTCATACTAGAGCTCATCACAAATAAACATAAGAGTCTTAAATAGAGAAGATTAGGTCTCTGGCTGAGTGGTGATCTGACAACAATCCCTTTCAGCATGAATGAAGGGAAGATCATGGACAACAGAGAGTTGTAGGCACACATACCAATAAATAGAAATGGAACTGACAAAGAGTCAGAAGTTGCTTTGTACACTATTCCATCATACCAACATGAATGCACCACAACTGCAAGCTCACTAGAGGGTGGTGAGAACAGCTTAGCACACTCCCAACGTCAGAGTACATCTACCTGTCCCGGAGCCTGAGGAAAGATCGCAAGATCATTACAGGCTCCAGTCATCCAGAACACAATCTGTTCAGTGAGCTGCCTTCTGGCAGATGATTCTGGAGCATGCGGTCACGTACTACCAGATTAAAGAACAGTTTCTAGCTTCAGGCTATAAGGTTATTAAAATAGCCTGAGGTAATCTCACACTACTCAAGGCTCCATTATTTCAGCTTCCAGCAATCACTTTATTGCAGTTCTGTCAGTGTTATTGTTAACTTTATATCTATTTTATTTGTATTTTGTTAATGGTAGATTTTTGGCCCTTTTGATACATTATGTAAAATCTTCCCAGTAGCATTTTACTGTATACATGATTTGAAAATATTCTGCAAATATTTACTTTATGACATACCTGTACAGTGTGGCACCGTGGCACCTAAGTTACCAGGTTCTCATCATCACTCTTCAGGTACTTGTACAGTTGACACCTACAGTATATCAATAAGTTCTCCTACGAAGAATGTGAGAAACTTTGTAAAACTTGTTACAAAAGTTGTAATGTGATGAAAAAAAAAAGTTTGAAAAAAAGTTTGAAAATATCAGAACATTAACATTTTACATACAGTTCAAGCAATGGTGTTAAGAGCCTTGCTTAAGGACCCAACTGTGGCAGCGGTGGGATTTGAACCCTGGACCATTAGGTCCAGAGTCCAGTACCTTAACCACTAGGCTATCACAGTCCCGTCATGTTCCTCATTAGGTAACAAATACATGCCAGACACACAAATAATGTACATCTGCAGAGTCAGTCAAGTACATAATTAAAAATAGAGTACAAAAAAGAGAAAAGAAAGGCTAGGTTAAAGTTAAGAGAGAGGGAGAGAAAACGAAAAATGACAATGAAAAAAACAAGATACAGACTCTAACTGATGGCTAATGTCCAGTATACAAACTAACACCATTAGTAAATTTAAATCTCACTGCATAGATGTTACTAATTCCAATATACAGACTATATACAAATATACAGACTATCGCCATAGAGGGTAGGGGTGTAACGGATCACAAATCTCAAGTTTCGGCTTGTTTCACGGTTTTTGAGCCACGGATCAAATCATTTTTCAGATCAGCATTAAAATCTTATCATATTGCTTCTATTGCCACAGTGCCTATAAACTGTAACTTTTTTCTACCACCCGTTCTCTGCTATCAGAATACAGTATGTTACTGGGAAGCCAAAATGCTCCCACATATGTGATTTAAATGATGCGGGAGGATTATCAAGTTCTTCATCTCTAGCAGCCATGATGACTTTAGTATAACTGTTTAGAACGGGCTGCAATCACGTGACACAGCGACTTTGAGTATATCTTTACATATCTTTTATCCATTTCGAGGTTTAGAAAATTATCACTTCAACTATATAGTAATTTCTAAAACTGCATTCCATACTATCATAGTCAACCTTTAGGCAAGTGATCCGCTGTTCACTTGTGTACCGAGCCGCGTTTTGTAATACGTACGGATCACCGATTATTCGAGGCCTGTTACATCACTAATAGTGGGCGTCGATGACCTTTGTATTACTGGGAGCACCAGTCCATAGCAGGGTACATGTGCACACGCTCACACTCACTCTGTTGTACTGATACACTAGATGCCATTCACATGTAATCTTCTGAGACATTATTGCATCCATACAATGACCTAAACAAATTCTATCATCATGTTTGTTGTTTTCAAATTTATTAATACAAATCACGGGGAGGACATGTAGACTCCTAACAGAAAGGACCCAGTCCAGTACACCCTGGGATCAAACCCGGGACCTTCTTGCTGTGAGCCACTGCGCTACCGCTTCACCCATGGGTTTAGGATACAATCATTTCGATTACAGTGTCTCGAAAGAGACCTGTATCATTATTTATATTGTCACTACCTTACTGTAATGGAGGTAAGATGAAATTATAGAAAGCAAATGCAAACAGGGAGTTGGAGTGTTTAGGGTTAAAAAATGCAATTGGTGTATCCCACTACGCATCCATTGTTTTTGTTGTTTCTTTGTTTGTTTTTATAGTCCATGTGAATAGGCCTTACACTCCAATGTCTTTGGAAGATTTGGACACCACGCAGCATAGTTGGTTACCAGGTTAGCAGCAGATCAGTGTTTGATTTGTATTTTACAGCCTGATATAAAATTTTGTCATTGCACCTGAATGCCTCTCATGTGTACATATTTCCTATACTGCTTTCATTTCAAATGAGTTTTTAATGCTCTGCCTGTGTGTATGTGTATGTGTGATGTACGGTTTGTTTGTGCACTCAGACTCGTCCGTCTGTCATCTCCATTAGTCTTAATAAAACGTGATGCTGAAAATTAAAGCATCCATCTGCTAGAGGTCACGTTTCCATTTGTCATTTTCTCCCTAGACACTTGTTACATTAGTCCATCTCTCTCTCTCTCTCTCTCTCTCTCTCTCTTTCTCTTTCTCTCTTTCACTTACTCTCTCTCACACACACACATATACACAAAATGTGAAAACACACACATAACCAAAATATGTATTCTGCTTGCTGAAAGAGATCTGCTCTCTACTGTTTTCAGATACAAAAATTAACTGGCAGGAGAGTTACTTCTCATAAATATGCTGAAGAACCAGAGCTTTTTCCATTCCCTTTCCCTCTTGCTCTCCATTTTTCTATTTGTCTTTTCTTGTTCCTATATACAAATGTTCTTAAATACACTATAATGGTACATCAGCAAAATACACAGATGTGTGCTGTCAAAATATAAATCACCAATCACAGGAGTACCAACATAAGTGCTTCAGCAGCAGAAGGAGAAAAGAGCAACATATAATGTGGCTCAGGCCTCCACACACATATACAGAGATGGAGAGAGGGAGAGAGAGAGGGAGACAGACAGACAGACAGACAGACAGAGAGACAGCTGGGTGAATGTCCTGTCCAGGCACAAGGGTGTAATAGCTATTTGGAAAAGTGTAGGGGCAGAAACACTACTTTCTGGGACCAACTTTGCTATACTCAGGATTCAGACATGAATCCAAACTTTGGATAAACAGTTTAATACTAAATAAATAGTTTACATATTGAAATATTGTTTATTGCATCACCAGGTTTAACATATTCTGCCCGTCAGCTACCAGTCAAGAGTGCGAATTTTAGTTTGATGTTACATGCATGAGTTACATGCCTCCAAAATTGATATACTATTGACATACTAACACATAAATTATTACTTTTTAATATATATTATAATTATTATAATATAATATATAATTTAAAAAAAAAATATTATATGAATACACATTTAAATGGTGTATAGTCTCAGTTGTAGCCACTGTACTGTTTTAAGGTAGGGTAAGGATTGGTTACTGTTGCATAAAGTACAAACAGTGTGTGTGTGTGTGTGTGTGTGTGTGTGTGTGTGTAGATTAAATAAATGTCTATTTAGTTTCAGCAAATGTGTCTCACATTTATCATCATTACATTCAAGTGGCAAAAAAATACAATATCACCAATATGCATCGGTCATCTGTCACCCTGCTCTCTATATTTGGCATTAACAAGTCGACCACTAGTTCAAAGTTTGTTCTTTATAACCACATTACATCTCTATTAAGGCATCTACTGCTTTTGTTTATTCAAACTCAGTTACCTCAACCCAGTGCACCCAAATTACTTTTAAATCTTCCAATTATGGAAAATTACTGCAGTCCAACATAATTGCGATCATTTAAATTCATTATTTGATTTGAATTGTGACAGCCCTGGCTGATGATCTCAATATCAATTTCTTTGGTCCTGTGAAAACTCTAGCTCCTTGGTTTTAGCCATATTGATCTGGAGGCAGTTTCACTCACACCACTGAGTCCACAATGTTCTTGGTGAGTTCCCTGTACTCGCTATCACTGCCATCCAAGATGTACCCGACAATAGCACAGCCATCAGATAATTTCTGTAGATGGGAGGTCATTATGGTATATATGTAGTCTGCAGTGGAATGAGTGAAGAGGAACTGGGCCAGGACTGTCCTGTGTGGAGCTCCATGTGCTGCAGAAGATCATGTTAGACACACAGACCTTGAGCAGCACATACTGTGGTATGTTTGTTAGTCCATGTGGTGAGGTGGTAGTTCACCCCTGCACTCCCCAGCTTGCTCCTCAGAATAGTGTGCTAAATGACATTAAAAGCACTCGATAGATCAAAGAGCAAGATCCTCACAGTGCTTTCTACCCTTTCAAGACGAGGGGGGAGCCTTATGAGAAGATACATGATTCTAAAATATCTAACTTAACAAAAAACATCTTTATTACTTGACAGAAAGTGCAGGAAAGAGAATTACAATCCTCTGAAAGTCAGTAGGATGTGATTCCTTGGGTTCCTTTAGATCATGCAACGCCCTGTTTTAAAAAGATCATGAAAAGACAGAAAGTGAGAGAATATAATGGATAAAGAATGAAGGGCAGAAGTTAAAGTGTTACTTTTTGTGTCGATATTATGCAGTGATGCTTGTGCCATTACAGAATTTAAGAACTATGGTACAGTTTCTGGGTTGCACCCTTGATAATCCTGTTTACTTATAGGTAGGGTATTTTGTCCAGACATAAGAGTATGGCAATTGGTTCAGATGTAGTAATGCAAGTTTATACTGATTGGTCCAGGTAAAGCGCTTTGTTATAGGCCGAACTTGTACCTAGTAGCCATATAAACAACGGTTATTTATACTAAAAATGGAAAAAAAAAATACACAAATGTACAAACAGTATTACATTTGACATCCATAAAAGATTTTCTATGCATTTCTAAGGCTTGATACATCTCTTCACATAGCTCTTTTATTGTGCTTCTTATTTCATTAGGTTTAGTAATTATTGTGCCATGATTATATCATGATTATATTAAATACTGAGAATGTGTGACTTTTGCATGTGTTTCAAACATAAATGATATACTTGATATGTATTGAAACTTTAATCAATACTGATTTGAATTTGTAATTTTGTTATAAAATCATTATTTAAATTCAACTACTTCTTTTCACTTAACATTTTCCCCTTAAGTCAATATATTGCTTCATTTAAATATCTAAGAGAAAACTGAAAGCTGCCATCAGCTAAATGTTAAGAAATCTCCCAGAAAAGATAGTCTGCCCTCTGAATTCTATCATAAGTGTAATCTAATTTATTTATATAATATACTTATGTCTCATTTTATGATGGTATCTTGTCTTTGTTATATAAAAGGGGAAATGTTAATGTTAATTGGAGGAACCTCATGTTAATGAATATAAATAATACGATTTTGCTAACACTAGAAGAGAATATAATAGAATAGAATATATCATATTTGTTTATAATATTAAGAGTCAATAATCTGAATATGCTGAGAGATGTGTATGTGAGTGTTTTGTTTCTTTAAGAAGTTCATGCTTTTCTAAATGTTGCCGAGGAGGTACAGCACGATTTAAGTTGTCTTTTTGAAATTTGTGTTGCTTATGTCAATTTAGTGTCACACAATATTCCTCCTATTCTTGTGAATCTAAACAAACAAAAGCCTGCTTGGACTGCAGAAGAATCAACTTACCATCATGATGAAGCTGGCAGATGCTGGTCTTGATCAATTTTAAGGGGAAATCACACTGAATACTTGCTGGTGTTGCCTATAAAAGCTTTTTTAATCATTAGTTATTTTTATTAACACTTTTTAACTCTGCATACAGATGTCTTGTATATTTTATGGCTGTGTTCTAACAATGAGACATATTGAAATAAATAAGCATACATGGTCATTATTCATTCATTCATTACCTTCTGCTTCTGGTCCATACAGGGCCGCGGACCAGCAACTATAACAGGAACAGATGGGACACCAATCCATCGTAGGGCACACACACACACACACACGCACGCGCACACATGCGCACAGTCACACAATAAGGGCCACTTTAGAGACACCAATTAACCTAACATGCATGTCTTTGGACTGTGGGAAGAAATTGGAGTACCCGGAGTAAATCCAAGCAGATACAGGGAGGACATGCAGACTCTGACACAGAAAGAACCCAGACCGCTCCACCCAGAGATTGAATCTGAGACCTTCTTGCTGTGGGGCAGCAGTTACCACCAAACCACTGTGCTGACTTATATAGTCATTATACTATTCTTAAAACAATATATTATAATGGTGGCCTAGGACGTTAGCACAGTACTGTACTTGTCCACAGTCCAGTACCTTAACCAATAAGCACCATACCACCACTGCCACCATCCCATCCAGTTTATGCTAACATGAATCATTTTTAAAACTTGCACTTTTTATAAAGTATTTTAGACACACAATGACTTTTTGCAGTAAATATTGAGATATTGGTCAGTTTTCTCCACAAAGCCACCGACCAATACATGAGCAAAAATTTTATCTGTCCTCAGATCTTATCTGCTAAGACTGGGCACTGCAGAGGAAAACGATGGTGAGCAAAGACCTAACACTGAGAACATACAGAAATACAAGCTGCATTTCTCTTCACTAGTGCTGTGGCATCATATTTATGCATTATTTGAGAGAGATTCTGTGTCCACTACTCAGACCACCACACTAATCTGATCTTATGCATTAAGATCTAGCTAAAATGTTGGTTAATGCATTCAAGCTCTTTTCTATAATTCCTCTAAACACAGATTTCACTCTAAAACCCAACAGCAGGCAGCCCATAGGATGACAGGTTTGTTATTCTGGGCCACAGCAGCAATAAACACCAGAGCATAAGCTCGGGAAAATTATTCTGCCTTTTGGCTAATGGAGGGAGAATAACAACGAGCACTCCTCCATTAGAGCCCATTTACAGTATGAAACTCACTTAGCACAGCACAGCACTTACAAACTACATTACACCTGTTTCTCCATTTTCTTTCACGCAAAAAGGTAGTACTTTACAGGCTTCATATAGCATTGCAGTTTTCTTTAAATACACATATGGTCTACATTGTTAATTCACTATACACTCACTGGTCACTTTATTAGGTACACCTTTTTGTCCACTTCTTGTCCATTTTATCAGTTCTATGTCCCATTTAGAAGCACTTTATAGTACCAAATAGTATCCAAATGTTTCTATGCCAACTCTGTTTCATACAAAAGTGCTGCTTGCATTTTTAAACACCTCATTGTCCCTGCTGACCTGAAGGTATTTCACCAACCAAAAATGTTCAGCAACCAGCATCCCGATGAAGGATTGGAGGATGGCTACCACAAGCTGTGCAACAACATCAGACTACTGTCTCTGACTCTATAAGGTGAAGCAATGAGACAGCAGTGCTGCTGTAAATGTTTTAAAACACTGTTAGACACATCTGTGTCTGGATTCACCCATACCAGCAAAGCATACACGAACACATCACTACCATATCAGTGTCACTGCAGTGATGAGAACGATCCACCAGACAAATAGTACCCGATCTGTGCTGGTCCTGGATTGTGACCATTCGAGGACAGAGTAAAGAGGACTAACAGAGTATGTTGAGACTCCAGTCTGTAAAGGTAAAACTACAAAATGCATCTATATGAGCTTATAAAATGATAGAGCTGTTAAAATGAAACAAAACATTGAGTGTATAAAAAAGAGTTGTACCTGAGTTTGAAGTCAGTATTGTACATGCATTAACTAAGCCCAAAATACTCCTAAAAAGCAGGATTGTCTATAGCAAATCACCATGCTCTTTCGAAAGACAATAGCACAGTAGAATCACACCCATGCACTGCTGGCGCGACCAAACTCAGCCTATCACACGCACTTTGTCACCATCTTTCTAATTGTACACACCTGAGACTCATCTGCCGTCATTACCACACACCATACTTATACCTCGCACTTCCACTCATTCCCTGCTAAGGAACTTGGTTCCCTCGTTCGCTACGCTTTCCGCACGCTATTAGTATTGTTATCGCTCCTACCGTGTTTTCCGACCTCCGCTTTGTTCTCCGACCTCGACATCGCCTTCTCCCTCTGGTTCCTGTTCGCTATTGCTGTGTTTTCGACCTCGGACTGTCTGACCACGATCTACGCCTTACGTTTCCTCAATAAACCGCTCCAAGCTGCGTTTGAGTCCACTATCCTTGTGCTAGCATTACAAGTAGCATGTTAAAATATAAAATAAGCATTTCACCAGTTTTATTCGGTTCTCCAAAGCAGCTTTACTAACAGTATTTAGCCTGTATGTATATACCAGATTTGCAAGACCAGGCTGGTGAATATTTGCTCATTCTTTCTTGCAAAATGGGTCAAATTTCAGCCACATATTGGGGTTTGTGTCAATTCCATTCACAGATGTTCTAGTGTACAATTCTCCTTCCACATCACTGGGTTTGGACCTGGAAAACTGGTTGAAGCCTGAATACATATTGTAAGGGTAATTTTAGACTTAAGCTATAGAGTGGGTGAGGGAGTGTATTATCACAAATAGCATCACAGCTGGTCACAGGCACAAGCTGATTGCACCAACTTCGAGTGTTCTATTGCTTTTTAACCCTGTTTTTATAACAAGATAAATAACAATATACATCAACGGAACCCTGGATTTCATACTGAATATGCTTAAATATTGATACTACCTTGCCTGACAAGGGGGTCCACAACAAATGATTTACAACATCCTACCCTGCTTTAGCACAGTATGTGGCAATATTACACTATGAAGCAACATTTATTTGAAAGACAGAGTGCAAATATGCAGAGATGAAATGCACAAAAAAGATAAACTAAAATTAAAACTAAAACTAAAATTCCTTTTGAATTAAACAACAGAATTTACTTAATTATTGGGGTTAATCTATAATTTTATAATTGGCATTATCTCATGCTTTTGGCAATACCATTTTAGTCTAAAAAATCAATGTTGTTATCAGTAATACCAACACAGCGAGAACTAATTTTATATATAACAGTAGATTGTTTTTAGCATTCCTCCACTGTGGGCAGCAGACACACATTCTCAAGTGCTGGCATCTTCTACTGCAGAGGCCCAAGTTCATTCGTGGCCAACATTTTTTGAGAATGGCACAAGTTTTGGGTATCATAACGTGTTCTACACCTTCTAAACCAGATGTTTATATGGTATAAAGAAGTACAAGTTTTTCAAATGTTTGACTTTTTACTGACAAATGCATCCAGTTTAAGGAAGGGCTCAAAGATTCAATTCAATTTAATTCAATTTTATTTATACAGCGCTTTTTACAATGTAACATTGTCTCAAAGCAGCTTTACAGTAGACAAAGACAATTTTATGACAGGAAATGGCAATAATAGAAATTAGTCTGATCACTCTTCATAATCTACAGTTACTACAAAGTGTCACAAGAAAAAAATCTGATGAAGCAAACTTTGTGAAAACCAAAATGAATGCCATTCTCAAAACTGTTGGCCATGACTGTACACCAGTCTCAGTTTGAAGCCAGCCATGCACCACCACGTATGACCAGAGAAGAATGGCAGGGGGCTATAATACAAGCTTGTGTCATACCTGTAAAGAAGCCATGGCTTGGTCACATTAATTACTTCATTTGGCATGAATACCTGATACATGAATAACAGATGAATACCTGACTGATGGGCTATTTAAAACTGGCTCAGTGTAGTGTGGCTTCTGTACATGATTCTAATAAAAAGTCTGATTGGTTGTATGACGATAAAAAAGAAAGACAAAAAAGGATATATACAGGGCTGGAAGTTTGGTAGAGTGTAAACCCAGAGTGATTATAAGTAAGAACAATTTAGGTTTGATGAGGTACAAAGTGAGAAAGGGATACAAGTACCCATTCAGTCAGGAAAAGACAAAACACAGCTGAAAGTGGAGGATAGATAGCAAGGGTTGAGAACACTAAATACAGTTGAGCAGTAGGTTGAAAGAAAAACTTAGAGAACTTAAAAAGAATACTGAAAGCAGAATCTCAGGAAATAAAAGATTACAGTACAAAGAAACAGTTATGCTCAAATAAGAAAACCTTTTGAGTTGAATCTTCTAAGAAGTTCCATTATTGTTTGTGGACACCATTGTGCTCCACCATTAACACAGCCTCTCCTTGTATTTCTGCACCTACTAGCGTTCCCTTGAACCAGCCGGTGTTGCAGTGGTCGCAGAAGTGCATGCCTAGGAGCCTTTATTTCCCAAGATTTAATCCCCATCTAAACAACACACAGCCCAATTTGATTGTATGAATAACTTTGAGATCCTGAGCTGTTGCTGAGTAGATGCGGGCCTCTATGGTTAGCTTTTTGTCTGGTGTTAGACATTTCCATAGGTTGTTTTTCATTTCTGGTCAAGAATATATAGAAATATGAATACTTTTCTTGTCAATGTACAAGCAAACAAGATTCCTACTGAGCTACCTGGAAATAAGTAAAACAAAAGCTTAAACAGTATACAAAAATAGAATAACAATGTGCTAAAATATTCAAGGGGCAATAGTTTTATATGTGCATATGGACACAAATTTGAAATGTAATAGAAAGCTCCACGGGGGAGCGTGGGTGGAGCATTGCTGTATTAGATGTATTGGTGACAAGGGTACTAAAATATGCTACTCAAGTAAAAGAGCTCTTACACTGGTTCAGTTTTATTTTAAATATAAGTAAAAAATACCAATCTAAAAATCGTAAAAAAGGAGCTTGTATAAAATTCAACTTAATTTTCTAACAGTTATCACTGGGTAACAGTGCAGTTTTTGTTATTTATTTGTATTTCTACTGAGGGAAATATGTAATTTCAAAAAAACATAATTAAGTAAAAGAAAAGAAACATACATAACTTAATAAATTAAAAGACAATCTCTTTGACTGAAATAAAGTGTCATGTGTGGTCAATAACAAGGAAATATTGCAATATTCATTAACAATGCCATCCCTGTGTAGCAAAATGTGCAGTTTTGGTGTGGCTATCACTCATTACAGTTTGTCACTCTTGTTTTTTAAGAACTTGTTTTAAGAACTTAAACAATCTGAAGTATAAATGTTCCAGATACAATATGTTAAATAGATTTTCTAGTGCAAATGCGTGTGGCATGGCTTTCTACAAACATATTTCTGTAATTCTGAATCTGATTGTGGGCTTCTGTTATATGCTGGTGTTTGGCCATTTTACATCACCATGCACACTGGATGAACAAATTTGTGCAAGCATTTCTGTAGACGGGATTTAAATCAATCAACTAATTATGAATTATGTCAATCTGGATTTGGCTCTTGAATAAATAAGCTGTCTATTCATGCATGGCTGAATATCATTCATCACTCTCACAGTGACCCAATCAAGTCTTCATTGTCCATTACGGTACATAGCATGAATCATAGTGTCAGAAATCCCATACACAATTCTATTTGAGATGACTTAACAGCTCAGTATAACTTTGAGCTAGTGTGGGGTCAAACCAATTTTAATTACTCTCCCCTTACTTATCTTAAACCAGTGGCACCAGTGCAAAACACAAAAAAGAAAGTCTAGTTAGGAAAGTTAGAAAAATAAATGTAAACATTAGTTAGGAAAGAGAAATACGCCCACCAGGTACTTGTATTTGGTACAAATTGCTAGTACAACAGTACTTTCACAACTGCCTTAACTAGTAGGCATAGGTTAAACAAAGTACTGGAAAAATTCCTCAAATATTTTGATCCAGTTGATACATATTTGCCAGCTGTACAATAATAATTAATATTAATTAATAATGAATCATGGGTGATTGTGGATGCCATTTGAGTACAGTGAGCTCATCGAGATGTTCAAGAATAAATTGTGAGATGGTTTGAGCTTTGTAACGTGGCTACCCTCCTAGAAATACCTATCAGAAGCTGGGTAGCCATAAAGGGATGAACAAAGTCAGCAACAATACTTAGGCTGTGGGCTGTGTTTTTTTACAATGCTTACATGGAATTAGGAGGCCAGTGTGACAAAAATATCCACATAGCATTACAACAGCAGTAGCATCCTAAACTGTTAATACAAGTCAGTAATGATCCAAGCTTTCATACTTTGTTTTCTAACCCCAAATTTTGTGCCCTACCAAAATCAAGATTAACCAGACCATGGAAACATTTTGTTAATCCTCTGCTGTCTAGTTTTAATGAGCCAATGTGTATTGTTGACTAAGTTGCCTTTCTCTAGAGTTGACTGTGTGATAATCCCTATAGATCAGCAGTTTCTAAAATACTAGGACCAGACCATCTGGCACCAGCAACAATATCATGTTCAAAGTCCTTATATCACGTTTCTTTTCAATTCCCAATTTTTCGTTTAACTTTCAGTAGACCCTTTTCTTAATGCACCAAGTTTTCTGCAACACTTCCCTCTAGCAGAACATCCATTGATAGACGTGCACACTACAAACTGTTTATCCTTTTTCTTATTTGCACCCAGAACAAAATATCAGAATTTGTATTGACCTTTCATCTGACATACATTCCTGCCCAGTTTGACATCTAATTAAACAAAACACAATTTCAATAATGATACGTGCAATCATGCAGACACACAAACATTTTTAAATATTGTCGCTTTGAGGAAGAAACAGTAACCAATTTAAAAGAGCTGCCATCCCTCCAGTGTTCCTCTGATACACACATACTCTTTCTGTTCATTAGTGGAGCCTAACCAGTCCGCTTCTGGGGCTGGCTCTGGTCACTGCTGCAGTGGCCCAGCATAGTTCTTCCAATTTGTCCATGCATAACCATGGCACTGTCTATCATGTTTCCTGGCACTCATGCTCCTTGTGTAGCCTGAGAATACTCTCCCATGCCATTCAGCTGTATTGTTGAGAGTCTGCCATAAAATGGAGCCAACCAGAAGTTGTGCTGGTATTTGCATCTAAATATTTAACTGCTTATGTTACAACACTGTCTTTCCTTTCACAGCTTGCAGCTGGTAGTAGATCACTGTTACTGTCCATACAGGGAAACAGACCAGTTTTAATAATAGACGTGGTGGGCCTTTTATCCACCTGCACCGGTGAGAAGAATCCCATTAAGGTTGTTAAGTTCACACCCAGGAAGAGCTGTTCAGAGTGCACCGAGATTGCTCTGATCAAATGCATGGGGACTAACAAAAACAAGCCATGAAATTACAGTATCTAAGACACTTGAATTTTAAGGTCAGTGACTTTTAACTCAAACACACATAGCCAAACAATCTCCAGAGATTCCAGTTCTTTCTCCAGTTCTACAAAGGTGCAGCCTTGAACAATAATCTGCAATCTGTTTCAAAAATTCAGGTAATTTTGGGGTGATTAGGGAAGTTGAGTTACTTTGAAAAGACGTACTCATCATACCTGAATGCCGCTGCCACCCTCCACTGCTCATGCATGGCACAGACCAGCTTGTGGCACAAATAGAACATTCATTCATCATTCATTCACTTTCACATTAGCTTCATCCTGAACAGGGCTGTGAGAGAGATGGTGCAAGATACGAACAACCCCAGACAGGGTGCTAAGTCGTCATATGACACAAACTCATACACACATTACAGTCAATTTAACATAGTCAATTAACCTAATGTATGCCTTTGGACTATGGGGGGGGGGAACAGAATACCACCCAAAGTAAACCCACGTGTAAACCCACACATATACAGAAAGGATGCAGAGCACTTCATCTGGGATAAAACCCAGGACCTTCTTGTTGTGAGCCAGCAATGCTACCCACTGACACACCCCTACAAATAGAAATGTTGTGGATATGTTTTTTTTTTTCCTTTTTTTCAATCAGGCCAATTATACCTCCAAACAGCTACTATGGAAACATAGAAATGTAAAAGCGTAGCATACCTCACAGATGAGTCAATACTAATAGTAGCACTAACTGGTCACTCCTAATTAACCAGTGATTTCAAATTAATTAAGTTGCTCTCTCTACTGTTTCAGTGGATACACATTAACATGAATGGCTAGTTCATCGAATTTCACTCCTCAAGCTCAACACAGCTTACATAAATTGCCTCATTCAGATGTCTAGCTCATTTAACTTAGTTCCCAAAGTCATAATTAACAGGCGAGCAAGCCTGACAGAGTCTACCTATTTGCCATGTGAAATGAGACAATATTCACCAACGCACGTTAACTTCAACTATTCCTGGGCAGGATCACATAGATAACGAACATCTATTTCAGTAAACACAGGGCGCAGGTGTAAACAGAATGCAGCCTGAACAGAATGCCAGTCCACTATTGGATTTAATAAATTTATTTTAAATTTATAATTTATTTTAATCACTGTAATACGAACCTGCGACTTTTTGCAGAACAAAACAGAATAAAGTGTCAAATCATCTTTATGGTGAAATTATTACAAGTGACATGCATTATGTATATTAGACATGACTCATTGTGCATTGCATTTGCATTGCTGTGCCATCAGCACCACCCCCAGGGGGCACCCCAACACACATACGCACACACACACACACACACACACACACACACACACACACACACACGCATGGCTCTTTGCTTGAACTATTTGGACATTAAACTGTCCAATTTGGGGGGGTTGGGTAGCGGTGCTACCCATCGAGCCACCTATTAGTTTGTTATAATATTGTGTGCATGTATATTACATCAACTGCACCTGCCTCCATATTGGAAATTAGAGAGAGCCAAGTAATACTTTCCTGTGTTCACTTTGTGTTACTGTTTCTTGATGTATTTCCCTGTGTACACAACAGCAGGATCATGTATACCTGGTACTGGTGTATCAAGCCCTAGAGTATTGCTAGGTTTTTACCCATTATGTGCTCTTACTGATCTCTTCATTAGGCACATAATGCTTTCTCATTTCTGGTGCTACACAAATTAAATATTTTCTGATTTGCACGTTGCTGGTGTTTCTTTGGTTCCCATTGTTACAACACTCCTAGTGTTCCCACATTAATCAGTTTTCTTTTTCCTGTTCTTACTTCATGTTTTGGTTACTCATCTCTTGTGGTGCTCACTTATGAAATTTGTTCTCCCAGTCGTGGTGTTCAGTTGTTCCTTGCATTTTGTAATTACTTTTGATCGCTGCTATATATACAGAAAATTGGGTTTACTCTTTTTATACTTCCAATGTTCCCAAATGTTTATACTGTATTCCCTACTTGCATTTACATTTGACAAGAGACACAGTCATCCAAAGTGAATTAGCATTGAGCTGAAATACTGAGGGTTGAGGGACTTGCTCAGTAGTGGCAGATTTTGATTGATAGTCCAGAGCCTGAGACACCCTATTCCCACACACATAGTTCTGAGTTTCTCTCTCAAAGATGTAGTTTGTTCCATTTAAAACACACACACAAACACAAAGTCACACTTGTGTGTGACTTTCATTTAATTGCAGAGGATATAAAACGAAGATATTTCATGTTTTTTGTTTGTTTGTTTTCTGGCTGAAACAAATCATGACAAGATTAACAAGATTTCTTAATCAACATTCATTCCTGGATTTCAGATCTGCTATACAATTCAAAACAGCTGAGACAGGGGCAATTCAGGGATATTAAATCATTAATAATCTAAATCATTATGCAGGTATATAATAACAGGTGATATCAACAGGTGTACTCATGATTTGGTACAAACGCAGTACCCCCAAAAGGCTGAGATCGATGGACAGAGAATCTTGTTTAAAAGCAAATGCATGAGAAAATTCTTCAAATGCTTGAAAACAATTACTCTAAAAGAAAGATCAAAAGGGATTCACATATGTCTTCCACAAAATTGCCAAATATAATAAAGCAATTCAAGGAATCTGGAGGAATTTTGATGCAGGGCAAGGGTTGTAAGCCTAAACTGTGCTCTCTGAAGACCTGTGCTCTCTGATCCAGCAGATGGCACTGCGTAAAGAACCACTATTTATAAATAGCCATTAAAACCACATGCCTGCAGTTCCGGCCTGTCCCCAACAGAGAAGGTGTGGAAAACTGGCGAACAACCCCATACTGTTTCGCACCTTAAGACGTGTTTGCAGGATATTGTACAAAACACCTGAAACGCTTGGTGCCAAAACGTCTTTGTGTTGTGAGTGTTGTAAGAAGCAATGACAACATTAGAAAAATGCTGCTTTACCATCTCAACTTTTTTTGGAATGTTTTGCAGGCTTGAACTGCAGGAGCAAATGTCTATTAAGAAATAAAATTACGTTGACCAGACAAAACATACTGTCTGAAATTAAATTAAATAAATTTTATAGTAAAGGTAACACTGCATCGTTTTTAATATATTGATTTATTAAATTTATTTTTCTGATTTGGGGTTATAAATCAGAGCACCATGTTGAAGTCAGCATGGATTTTAAACAGTGTAGGTCCCCACATATTCTCTTTCATTTGGTCATTAAAGATTAAAAGCAGCCATAATTAAGTATTCATCACTCTCCCTATAGTGGTCACCTTCGTCCAAAAATGTACATGTTTGAAGTTATGCTTATATTGAACAAGGTCAATATCCTCCAGGCCATCAGCCACAGTTGCACAAAGGCAGGCATGCTTGTTACAAAAACTTCAACATCAACACTAAAGGTCATACTAAGTGCATTTCAAGAACAATCTATTGCACTGAACATGCCCACACACCCACTCACATTGGCACATTTTAAAGATGCCAGCTGGTGTAATATACAGTGGGGAAAATAAGCATTTAAAGCACTGCTGATTATGCAAGTTTTCTCGGGTACAAAAAATGGAGAGGTCTGTATTTTTTTTTACCATAGGTACACTTTAACTGTGAGAGACAAAATCAAAAAAAGATATCCAGAAAATCACATTGTATTATTTTTCAGTAATTAATTTGCATTTCATTGGACAAAATTAGTATTTTATACAAAGAAACACAGAACTTAACATTTTCTACATAATTAAATTACAGAAGTCAGACGTTCCTGTAGACCAGGTTTGCACACACTGCAGCAGGGATTTTGGAACACTCCTCCATACAGATCTTCTCCAGACCTTCAGGTTTCAGGGCTGTCGCTAAGCAACACTGAATTTTAGCTCCCAGGTTTTCTATTGGGTTCAGGTGTGGAGACTGGCTAGGCCACTTCAGGACCTTGGCCTCAAGAACCACTCCTTACTTGCCACTGTGTGTTTTAGGTCATTGTCGTGCTGGAAGACCCAGCCACGACCCATCAAACATCCCTTGTTTGATGTTTCCACCCTTATGCTTCAAGATGAGGACAGTGTTCTCATCCCTTTTCTTCCTCCAAACATGGAAAGTGGAGTTCATACCAAAAAACTATGTTTTTGTCTCATCTGACAACATGACCTTCTCCCATGACTCCTCTGTATCATCCAGATGGTCATTGGTGAACTTCAAACAGGCCTGGACATTTGATGGCATGAGCAGGGGAACCTTGTGTGCCCTGCAGGTTTTTAATCCTTGATGGTGTAGTCATCTTTGAGACTGTGGTCTCGGCTCTCTTCAGGTCACTGACCAGGTCCTCCCCTGCAGTTCTGAGCTGATTCCTGAACTTTCTCAGAATCATCCTTCTTTCACAAGTTGAGATCTTGCATGCAGCCCCAGACCGAGGAAGATTGGCAGTCATTTTGTGTTTCTTCCCTTTTCTAATAACTGTGTATTCATGAAAAAAATGCAGATCTCCTCTTTTTTAGATGGAAAAACTGAAAAAAACCTAAATCAGCAGTGCATCAAATACTTATTTCACCCACTGTACATCATTGGAATGTGAGAGTGAACCGGAGAAACCTCAATGCAGTCAAAAAACAATCTGTGAATGCAATCAAGGAAGCTGTTAGGTGACAGTGCTAACCACTGTGCAACCATGACCCTCTTGGATCTTCCAGTAAGACAAAAATTCAAATCACACATCAAAGTTCACACAAACTGTATCTGTAAAAAACATAATGTAGTCTAGATTTGGTCATCCCCTGTATCTAATAATAATAATAATTTCAGGAAAGATGTGAAAGTCAACAGAAGATTATCTGGGGATATTCTAGAGTCTAGTAAGTTCAGCAGCCATATAGACAGTTTTCATGACTTTGTTTATCCCTTCCTTACCCATGTGTGTCACCAATTCCGGGACTCACTGAAGAGATTACTGAAGCGTTTAATTTTTGGTACAACCACTAGTAATTTTTTTGTGTAAAATGGAGAAAAACGCAGAGAACCAGTGCTAAAAAGAGAATAAACACAAACACAATGGAAGTAATAAAAGCTGCAGTGGTCGCTGATAGGAAAAAAAACTTAATTTCAGCAGGCAAACAGCACTACTCAGGCACAATAAACACACAGAATATGGAGAAAACAGAGTCAAATTACTTACATAGTCCTCACTTCTTATTTAAATAAACTGAGAGATTTTTTCAAGATTTTCCTGTACAAAGCTGTACGCTCGCATAAGAACAAATTTAAAATGTTTTATTCCTGTTGTGTTGATGAAGAAAGTGAAGTTTGAGTGACATCTCTGTCCACAGCAAATCCCATTACCACCATAAGAAAATCTAATCTCACGCCTGACAAGATTTGTGCTTAAGCAATTAGTCTTACACCGGTATAGCAAAAAAAAAAAAAAAAAAGGATAAACACTGACAGCCCTTTGCTTTTTAATAAGTCAAAGCACTGTCTGATTGGGGGGATGAAAGTCTGGAAACTTATGATAAAATGTTTTCATGCTTTTGCCGTGTGCTTGGCGAGAACAGTGGTGATATTTTTTATAGTACTTCACAGACTTTAGAGATCATTTTACTCTGCTGTAAGTTTGAGGGATTCAAAAACTTCATTCTTAAACTACATCTTCATGCTGAACTTGTGAAGCCTCCCCACTCAAATCATAAATCAAAATACAGTAATAATGTGCTGTAAACCTGTATAACAAGGAGCACCTTTGCTTGTGAAAAAATAATGTGAAACATAAGTTTTAAGCATTTCTATGAGAATAAAAATCTTGAGTAAGTCAGTACAGCCGCACTTGAAAGATTGCCCAACTCTATAGAATTTGTTTTAATCTATATATATTTTTTCACATGTATATAGCTTAAACAGATTTTCACACAAATCCTAAAAGTAAGTATAGTAAACCCAAACAAATTATTATTTTGTACTGCATAATACATTAATACATTTATTTTATTGCAGAAATATCTAATATTGCATATATGTGATCCCATTGCACAGTATTTAACTACAATTGAACATTTCCGGTCAGCCATGCAAGTCGATTTGGAGGAATTTCAGCTTGATGGAGGACCCATTCAGACATTCAATGAGAAAAAAAGCCTTCCAAAACCAGGGGCAGGAAACTCATGATTCTACCAACACCATGCTTCACAGATGGAATATGAACCATACACCAGCATGCAGTGTAACATTTCTTATTTAAATCAAATAGTGTATGTGATCTTTTTAGAACTGGAGAAAAAACTAATGCATGATACAATAAAAACATGTATTTCCGTGGTTGTGTTATTAGATTTAAGCCAATATTACAGAAGTCTTATAGAATGAGTATTTTAGTCCAATTTATGGTGTTATTAGCAACATTAAAACAATGTAATTTGGTGAATTCATGGTAGGTTTTTTTTTTCTTTTTTTTGAATGACCTGCTCAGAGTTTCCAAACTTTATTGAACACCCCACGAGTCACAGACACAGGTGCAGATATTGTACATTAGAAATCAGCTTATTAGTTTTTAGTGATTGGAAGGCACAAAACAAGCAAGCAAATTCACAAGGCAATTTCAAGTTCTGACTATCTGAGGTACGTAAATCACAAAATCATTAAGTACTGAGCTAAAAACAGTCATTGTTTTATAATTAAATTGTATTACTCTGTGGAATTATTAAGTGCTTGTTCAGCATGTGTACAACAATGGTCTACAAATTTATTAGTAGTACAGTATATCCAGTAGCTGCATTGTCCACCATGCCAAAATTCTCGATCAACAGGAAACACTGTATTTACTTTTTTTTTTCAGGAATATTAGCTAAACATGGATCATGTTGTGTCTTAACCTGCACTCTGTGTCTAATTTATTAAAACTCTGAGTTGGATAAACATGCATCTTAAGGCACAAATAACATTGATTAACAGAATAGAAATGCTTTATGGTTTATTGTTTGCTTTGTTTTGTTATTTTCCCAGAATATATCTCAGATTTATCAGTAAAACTATGATTGTTAAAACTTTGATTGAGCTTGCATTTTAATATGTTTTAATATTTTATTGAATGGTTCTATTGATTTTAAAGCATTTTATCTCTTTGGTCTAATTTTTTTCTGTTCTTTAATTGTAACTATATTTAATATTTATGTAATATATATGCAAAAAGCCCTTTGTGAAATGCTTTTATTTTCGTTATGTAAAAGCACCTTGACTTTAAATTGCCACTGTGTATGGGAATGCTATACAAATAAACTTGCCTTGTGTTTCCTTATTTTGCTAGTGTTATCTGGCTTTGGTGTATTTCCTGACCTGACCGTAAGGTCCACTGATCTTAAATACATGGTACAATCATTTCATCATATAATACAACCGTGGTGGGATGTTAGGGCAGTTTTTAAGGTCCTTGGAAGGTGTTTCCAACGAAGTGGCTGGTGAGTGGTTGTGAAAAATACAGTATATAGTTGAGACCACATACCTAAACAGACCTAGGTTGGAAACATGCATACTCAGTTTTTCCACAAACCATGATACATATTTTATTTATTTTGTCTGTTTAGTTTGTTCATGTAATACCCTATTTAAAGGGGGATGTTTTGTTTAATGTACATTAAGTTTCAGGAAAAGTTCAGTTTGTTGACTGTATTGTACAATTTGGTTTCAGGGAAATCTGGCATGTGATGTGTAGGAGCAGCCAAACATCATGTAAGTGTTTTGATGGTCATGTATTTTTACACAGTTTCAAACATAAAGCTCAAGAAATGGTGATGTTTGTGGCTAATTGTGTTTTGTATCCTTTGTTTGAACAGTAGCCATTACCGTATTTATTTATTGAATTTTTTTTCCTAATCAACTGTCAGACCCCACTCCTGGTACCAAAATGTGTGGCCCCATATACTGTGCCAGCACAAAACACAAGACAAGTCTGTCTTTTGGGGTTTTTATTCTGGCATATATTGATTTGAAAACAATAAATTAAAAGTAAATAAAATAGCTTCCATTTGACATATGTTATCCAATGTTGTGGATTAAAAAAAAACGGTAATGGCTACTGTTTAAACAAAGGACACAAAACACAATTAGCCACAAACCTCACCATTTCTTAAGCTTTATGTTTAAAACAAAAATACATGATCATCAAAACACTTGCATGCCATTTGTCTGCTCCTACACATCACATGCCACAATCAGTCAATGTACAGATTTCCCTGAAACCACATTGTACAATACTGTCAACAACCGAACTTTTTCTGGAACTTTAATTCTCTTTAATTCATGCAATGCATTGACTTTTATAACCTTCTGACTGAATAAATCTTATGAATAAATGCAATTGTGGTTGTATTTAAGGGCATAATGTTTTGAAATATTGTAAATGACACCACAGGGTTTTGCAAAAAACTATGATGTAACAGATACAGATAATGAATGAATCATAAGAAAGATTATCAGAACAGGATTGATGGCTTGTATTAAGGAAAAATGTTTTAATAACACACTGACATCAGTATGAGAAATGTTTAACAGTAAGGCTAATAAATTTGTTATATTCAGCCAGTTGCAGAGTTCAATTTCTAGTTATACATCTACAAGGTTTATTTCCCCTCTGAATATAGTAGCAGCCATCTCATAGCTCTGCCATCACAGAAGAACCATGTTGTTCTGATATAATCAATCCAGACTCATTATTTTATACTCCCTCTCTCTCTCACACACACGCTGTAAACGTTGCTGCTATGCTCAGTCTTATGCCTTCTACAGTCATTTCAATAGCTGGAGACCTCCATCTGTGGTTTGGAAATCAACTCTAAAGCTTTACTGCCATGATGGTAAGCTGCCACCCATCAAAGAAAGTGGTTAGCCAATCTCAGACGCATGTACTGTATGTAATCAAGGTGAATATTTATTTATAGTCTAATAGTAGCCTAAGCCTATGTAGCATATCAGAGAAGACCAGAATTGTCCCAGAAATTGATTGCTGCAATCAGATTTACAATATCATTTGTGGTACCAAAGTTATCAATGTAGAAACTTCACAAATTGTTGTTTGCCACATGGAACTAACTATTCTGATGTCCAGGGAACACAGCTGCCACATAATAGTCACAGACTTCAACACCCGAAAGACCACCAATTACGCACAGCACTTACAACATTCCCTCATAGATAAATTCTGAGTAACGATAAGCCAAGGTCTAAGGACAAGTCACAGGTCTAAGCCACTCGTCCTAAGACTGCTACTGGCAAAGAAACCTTAACAATGGTTTTGAAAAATCCACAACCCAGCACCCAAAATGCCCTGTGTCTTTTGACTCTCTATACTGATGGCAGACAAAATCAGGAATTTTACATTTCATTTTACTTTATCAATGTTAATACAGAACGAGTTGCTAATTACTTGTATCTAGCTGTAAGTTGTAGCAAAATGTAGATAATTAGCATGCTAATGTCCTTGTAACTGTAGAGTGGACAAAGTACATTTTGTATATATCTGCCATTTAGCAGACGCTTTTATCCAGCATGACTGACAACTGATGATTTCTTACAATCCAAGCAATTTTGGTTTAAGGGCCTTGCTCACAACTCAACTGTGGCAGCTCAGCAGAGGTGGAATTTGAACCCTTGACTGGTCTAGGTGAGCTTAACTGCTAGGCTGGATGCTGCTTACAAGATGCTTGTGGCTGGACATTTTTTGTAGGTGGACTATTTTCAGTCCAGCAGTGACAATGAGGTGTTTAGAAATTCCAGCAGCACTGCTGCATCTGATCCACTCATACCAGCACAGCACACACAATCACCACATCAGTTTGGCTGCAGTGCTGAAAATGATCCACAAGCCAAATAATGAAATGATGATCTGCTGTGGTCTTGTGGGGGTCATGAGCAAATGGGATGAATAAAGTATGCAGAGAAACATATAAACTACAGTGTTTAAACTAAAGTGTACATTTGTATGGTAAGTGAAATTGCTCAAATAAATAATGAAGTGTACTTAATACTAAATATAGTGGCCAGGGAGATTATATTAATATGACATCACTAAAAGTGAAAGGTTTTGAAGGAGCCATAAAGTATGAATTCCTACATATGAAATAATGGATATCTTTAATGGATATTTTCAGGAACAAGGTACATTGGGATACAGAATTGACTAAACAAGTCACATCTATATTTTGAAAGTGACCTATATTGCATTCTCCTTATTTAAGATTATCTAATAATTGTAATGTTTGTTTTTAGATACAGATATATTTCATTTTTAGATACACTGCGGTGAAGGCCTTGTGACGATTTTATCGTTCTTCTTTCTGTAGATGTAGCAAAGGTTGTTGCATTCATCGCTCGCACACACACATAGACGCACAGACACGCAGACAGCGAGCGTATGCTGATTATTCTGAGGGGAGAAAATGAGGGCTCAACTTGTCATCTGCATGAGTGAACAGATCGCACCTTTAATTCCGTGTCGTGCCGAGATTTGCATGAAACTTTGTCCAATTATTCTCTCTGGCATTGCCGGGCATGGGGAGCATCACACACCGCTGCAGAGTATGTGTCAGATTCCGGAGAGTGTGCGTCAGATTCAGGAGAGTGTCTGTAGTTCAAGTTGCACATTGTGGGTGTCAGGTTCAGAGGGCATCTTGTGTACAGAGCTGTCTCGCAGGCTTAAAGTAGCTAAAGGTTAACAGAGAGATTTAAAAGTGTGAGAGCTTCAGCTCAGGTCAAAGAGGCACAATAAATGATGTTGAATATGCAGGCTTAGTTTGATAGGGCCATGAATGTGAAACAGCATCAGACTGGTGTCAGAATTTAGCTGTTAAACAGCCAGAGGTAATTTATAATAATACTGGGGGATCACAAGGCCCCTCAATTGTATGACCCTATTGTTATTACAGAAGAGGCAGTTGCTTTGTGTTTTTTAGTTTTTGTCTGTTTTATTTAACACTGTCTCAGCTTCAATGGTTATTCACAACAGAAACAAGGTTACATGGAAACTAGCCACTCACATTCATAATGGGCCAATTTAGAGAGACCAGTTAACCTAACACATGTCTTTGGGATGTGGGAGGAGACTGGAGTAAACCCACGGGGCGGGTGGACATGCAAACTCAACACAGATCGGGATCAACACAGGAATCTCTGGAGCTCTGAATCGGCCTGGCTAACCACTTGCACCACTGGAGACAGGTCCTAAAAATAGCTTCTCATTTTTCATTTACTTTGCATCTATACCATATGGGAAGACAAAGTAGTTTGTGTGTACAAGCATTGGTAATTCATTGACTACTAAGTACGTTTATTTGATTCCATAAAGGTAGGCTAAAGTTCAGATACTGACAGTGCAACCTCAGAATGTGGGATACAGTATCTCTCATATATCATAATTCATTTTTTGTATCTGCTAATTCTGATTCTGAGTCGTCGGAACGAGGGCCTAGCCAGCAGTGTCAGCAAAATATGTTTCATCTAGAAAGTGGTTAAAAATCCTCCCATGCTTATAGGGATTGATTCACCTCAGACGTGTCTTGAGATCCCACAGTAAGAGCATCACAGGATTGTGTGAAATGAGTTCATTAACCCCTGAGAAACAATAGAAGTTTTGCCTTTGTCAGAGAAATCCTCAGCCTACTCCATGTAACAGTTTACCTGTTTATCAACTCTCCTTCTGAATCCTTTTGTTTATGCCAGGCTCAAAGCAGTATAGGTGCACACACAAACAAACCATGTGTGTTTTGTCTTTGATTTAACCCAGCATATTACTAAATAAATCTATATAAATATATGCCTCCTAAAAGGAATGGAATGGTTGAGGTTGAATGAAAGCAAATAAGGGAAGCAATTCTGACAAAGTTTACAATTTTAACCAATAAGTTTTGCAGGTCATTAGAAATAAAAGGTGGTAGAAGACATGGTTTTGGGGGTGGGGTGGCAATAATGAGAGACATTTCCACTGAACCGCATTTAGCCATTTATTTAGGTAGTATCATGGTTTGTTCCTGTTTTGTGGATCTTGCCATTATTGATGAAACAATGATTCTTAAACTATCCAAGCAAATTCTAAATAAGCATGTGATGATCCAACTTTTTGCTACTGCAATGAAAAGGGGTGTAAAGGGTATTTACACAAGAAGACTGCATGAAATTGATACACGAATGCCTGAGAAATTAGTGGGACACAAATATCTACACAGCATCCATAATGGTACCACATTTTAAAAGAATGTAAATTCACAATAATTATAGAAGTTACAGTAATGTACTGTTGTGTGGTAAAGCCATAACACTTAAGAGGATGGTGCGATTGACCTTGGTATAAGCTAAACATGCATTTTGAGACAGTATTAAAAACAACATGGAATGTAAACCAGATGAAACAGCCACTCAATGAGTGAAAGAGGATATACAGTACAGGTAGTTGCGAGGACAAACAAAGGAATACTAGTGACAATAGGACACTCACATATGCTCACAAACGCCATATACAGCTTGTTACAAATAAGTAGCTTAAGGCATACTCATAAACACAAGTAACTTGCACAAAAAGTCTTTAAAAACATCAACATCATGCATTTATATCATACATGTACTATATTTCCAAAGGTTTCAGAAACCTTAAACGTACTGCATGTAATTAGCTTGCACTTTTGCTAGGAAACTCATCTGCATGAGTTCAAAGCCATGTGAAGCTCAATTTGCTAAAGCAGTGTTCCATAATGTTTTAAGATCAATTATTATGCACTAATTAAACAAAGTACTAGTGGGGTTAAGAGTAATACTCATTAGGCTGCAGACACACATCAGAAAGAACCGACTTCTTTGTGTAACTACTATTTTGTGTAATAGAAATTACATTTTTATATGCATGTATATATTTTTTTCTGATACATATGGGCATGAGATCATGGTAGGGCCCACATATAATTTCCAGGCTTTAATTATCTCTCCATGTGATGAGTTCTCTGAGGAAATATAACCAAAAGTCCACAAAGCCAGAGAAAGTCAGTAAAATCAGGTTGGCCCTTTTTATCAGCGCTAATGACAAGCTGTGTTCAGCATCATCACAGCTGTGTTACATCACGATTAGCCTCGTTAAAGAAGGAACATCGGCCCCAGTGACAATGTGAAGACTGTATATTTGTCTGTGCATGTTTTGGTTGCTTGCTGATTTTATGGAGGGTTTGATGTATTTGCTTCACATATCTTCATTTGTCCTTTGTATAATAGACACAGCTGCATCTTGCACCAGAATGATTATCTGCTGTCAGGTACTGCAATGACATGGTGTTATTATATTCACTTGCAGAGATTGTCCAGCATCTATAATAGACATTTGGAGTTCTGTGTTTTTATTATATAAATGTGTCAGTTTAATTATTCTGAAAAGCACACAGTATTATGCCAACATCTTAGGGATTTAAATTCTGCTTTATTTAAGTTTACCTGGTCACTGCACTTTGTAGTTCTACAATTACAGAATGTTGTCCATGTGTTGTTGTAGATACATTGTTGGTCCCAGTTTGGGTAGTGGATTTACATTTACAAGTTCTTAGCCAGAGCAACACTTACAAGTTATACAAGCATCCATTTCAGGCAATTGTGGTTTAAGAGCCTTGCTTAATGAAGTGGCAGCTTGACAAAGGAGGAATTTGAACCCTGGGCCACCCAGTCTAAAGTCCAGTACTTTAACTAGGCAACTGCTGGATTATTCTTAGCAGTGCAGTAAGAATGATCTGGTAGTTTTGTGCTAGTGTTGATACTAGGATCTACTGTACTGTACTGTACTGCTAATGTAGCACTCAATGTCACTGCTGGACTGAAGCCCACCTGCCAACATGTTCACCAGCGTCCTGTGAGCACTGATGAAGAATTAGAGGATGACTTAAACTGTTCAGCAACAAATGACCTACAGGCTCTGAATTACATTACATTTACATTTCCAGCATTTATCAGATGCTCTTATCCAGAGCGACTTACAATTAATACAGTCTTACATTTTTTAAGCAATTGTGGGTTAAGGGTCTTGC
>JAUZST010016022.1:0-62315 GCA_034779995.1 Parotocinclus haroldoi | reverse complement strand
CTGCAGTATTTTATTTTTAAAAAATAATTAAGAATGAAACAAAGAGCAAAACATCTTTTTCCTGACAGGGTGAAAGTTGTCATTACCCACATACAAACTAATGAATTTCTTATCTATTACATATTATTATTTAATTATACATTTTGTAATTCTAGATATGCTTAAATCTAACGGTGACCTAAGACTTTTGCATACTATTGTGAGTAGTATGTTTTACAATAAGCTTTGGGTCACTTAAAAAGCACATGCAATGCAAGCATTTACAAATCTTGCAAAATAAACAAATATTGTAAATAAACAATTTTTAAAATATTCTTTAAATTGTGTATACTGGATGTTTATTACATTTTTAATTAAAAAAAAAACATTTGACACATTAGCAGAATAGAAGGTTTTGGTTTTTTTTAAAACTTTTTTTTAACTTTTTTTCCAAAACAAGTTGACATCATGTAAAACAATCCTCTGTTTTTTTCTGATTGTGTATCATTTCAGGATGAGTCCACTGGGGATATCACTTTTTACATGAAAGGTGCTGACGTGGTAATGTCTGGTATAGTACAGTACAACGACTGGCTAGAAGAGGAGGTATTTGCACTTACTAATTTACAATTACAATTTACTAATATACTGTATACGCATAGACAGTTGGGGACAAAAATCTGAGACCCTAGCAAAAAAAAACTCGTCTATTTTATTGAATTTAATATAATGTTTTTAGTACAAATTATATAATCTGTATAACAATTTGAAGGATTTTTTTTAAATATTGAAAAAAGTGTTTGGTATGTTCCTCCTTTTGCTTTAGTTTGTAGTTTGAAGCTCGCTTTGTTTGTGCAAAATCGAATGACCAACGTTATCCCAGTATGAAGTTACAATTTCCAAGATAACATTTTATGATCTTACCGAATGGTTTTGTAATTCATCAAGTGCCCCTATAAAAATGACCATAACGGTCAGCACACCTTGATCTCCTGCTGTGGTGTGAATCCTTTTCACCAAAGATACACTAATCATTTTCACTGGCACATTTCTTCACACACACACACAGTTCTTCTCCCATTTACAATGGACACATTCTGATAAATGCATCATAAGTAAATTTCTCATAAATGGTTTACACCTTTAATACTGCATACGACTGAAACTTCTCTTCACTACATTTCCCAGTGATCATCACTCCTGTAATGCGCATCCCAACTTGAGCACAGGAGAGTATTGAGTAAAACGTACATAATTAAAACACTTACATTAAAATAAAGTTAGGCAAAAACATTAACATAAAGCTTATTTTATAATGAAGCACTTAATGACTGTAATTTATTGAATAATGCATTGAAAGTGAAAAACAAAACGATAGCACTGCATATTGCTTACCCGGAAAAATTCAAAATTCCGAGTACAGATTCTGCTGAATGTGTATTTATGTGTATGTCTATGATTCCCATCGTAAAGATGAAATATCATAAATCGGGCCATTATAAAGCGGGGAATACCTGGATATACCAAGTTTGTGGACACCTCTAAAATGTTTATTGAGTATGCAGTTTATCCCCCCCCAACCCCTGACATTTGTTCTGGTTCTTAGTGTGGTAACATGGCTCGTGAGGGCCTGCGAGTCCTGGTAGTGGCTAAGAAATCTCTGACGGAGGAACAGTACCAGGATTTTGAGGTAAGCTCTGGCTTAGTAGTCCATATAATGATTTTTCTGTACATAAATGTTAACACAAAGATTACAAAGGAAAAAAGACATCTTTTTGGATGCGCTAGGGTTCTTAGGTATTTTGTGGACTTCTTGGCTGAGCACACAGATTTTTGATAACATTTACATTAAAAAATAAGCCCGTGCTTCCTTGCAGGTTAATTTAGAGTTTGTCAAATTTATGTAAATTTTAACATGTTGGCATCACCGTCTTGGCCGCAGCTCGAGTGTGATTCTTTGGCAGAGGCAGAGAGGTTTCATTGCAAGCTTTCTGGTAGATCAAGTCCGTGATACCATCTTAACAAGGTTCCCAGGCATTTGAAAAGAAAGACCTTTCCTTCTGTGTAACCATCATTTTTTAAAGCCAAACCAACTTTTTGTGTTGTCTTGCCAAAAAAAGTCTATTTTTGTCTTGTCTGACCATAGAACATGGTTCCAGTCAAAATTCCAGTAGCGTCTAGGGCTTACGTTTGTGGTTAGATAAAAGGCGGCTTTGCTCTGGCACGCCCTTTAACAGTTTGTTGGCATGAAGGTGGCATCTAATTGTAGATTTAAAGACTGTGATTCCCAAATGCCACCACCTTCTGCTTATATCCAACCATGAACCTTGCAAGTTTTTGCCTCTCTATCCAACCTCTAAACATGGGGGCAGAATACATTTCCAGGCAGGGTCATTACATCTCAGGTTGTTTTAGACATCTTAATTATCATTCTAACTGTGGATATTTTTGGGCATGTAGTGTTTTTAGCTCTTGCGTGATTTGGGATGATCAACACACACAATGCACAATTTTGTTTTGTTTCTGTGTTCTTTAATCTTCTAATGTTGATGAATGACTAAAGGAAATGTGACAACTTACATTTATACCCACATTAAAACAGGTCATTATAAATGAACTCATTTATTTTTTCTTATACTTAATGCTGTGCAAAAGTCTTAGGACACCAATAAGTTAGATCTACCATCTTTTAATCATCCCTATAATGACCATATATAATTATTTATCATTTTAGCCTCTGTTAGAAGGCAGTCAGAAAATTTGTAGGTATTTTAGAAAAACTGAAAGAGAAGAAAGTAATCCGGAAATAAAACAGCTTGTTTAGGCTACAATGGTGATTATTTAGTGGGACCTCCCTTTACATTTGAGCAATAGCACCATTTGGCAGCTTCATCAGGATGCAAATTTTCTCCTTCTGCAGTCTTAAATGCAGTCAAGAAGCTTGAATTGTCTTTTTGGAAGGGTAGTAGCCAAGAAATCACTTTTTCGGAAGGATTACAGGTTGAAAAGGCTGGGATCTACTAAAGCTCACAAAGAATAAGATGAGGTTCAGTAGAAACAAGTATTATGGAGCACCAAATAAAACCAAGTTTGAAATGTCTAGTCACCAACAATATGCCATACACTATATGGTCATTATACCATTACTGATACAACAAATCTAATGGTGACCTAAGATATTTTCACAGTACTAATACTACGTCTAATAAGGGTTATATTTATTCATATTTTAGTGTACGATTATGCAAATTAACCACAAAGACATTACCGTATATTTTCAACTCATCTATACCAACAATGCCAAGAAATCTGGAGCTGAAAGTTATTTAAAATAACTGTCAGTGTATTATATCAAAATAGTACAACATCAGAACAGATTAAAATGCATTTGGGATAAACTCTTTTTTTTTTTTTTTTTTACAGCCTTCAGTCAGTATTGTTTTGTTATGTTGATACGAGACCCAGTCAGATTTAGTATATCCCTATGGGAAACAAAGGGGAATTGCACAGTCTGTTGACGCTGGATGTGGCTGACTGAAAGTAATTTGACTCTCAAATAACATGTAGTTCAACCAGCATTAATGTTCATTTTCAGAATAATACACACACAGACATTTGGTGAAGGCATTAGTAAGATGCTGGTATATTTGCACAGATTGAAAACCTTACATAAGTTATAAATGCAAAAACAAGACCTTGGAAAGGAGTTCAGAAGTCTAATCCCTGACCCTGTTTCTACAACTATCAGGGTGTTTAGAGTGGGAATATTTTTTCCCCCAGCTTTTTCTTACTTTTCATAGCACCAATATGCAGCTTCTAACTCTGCGTCTAACTCTAGATCTTTATCTGTCCAGGTTGCTGAGAAGCCATGCAACAGCCTCAAAACAAGACAACAGCAATTTTTCCATAGGGATTGCCCCAAAATGTCATTGTACTGGTTGCCTAGCCTATACACATGTACACACACAGACACCCACCCACACATACACACACAAGACTGTTTCTCTTTGCTGTTGCCCCTGTCTAACTGCCAGAGTTTGTAATTGTGTGTGAGCTGGTGGGCGGCGATGACTCAGAGTGTGTGTGACTCACCAAGTGAGAGTGTGTTCCTGTGTGACTCACGCGCACATTGTGTTGCTTTATCTCATTCACTGGTTGAGGGCTGCGCCCTCCAAACAGCAATTTGGCATTTGGCAGGCGTGCATTATGGCACTGGACATCCCTTGATTTATAGGATTCTTTGTGGGCAGAATTTTAGAGCTCAGCCAACTGAAAAACAAAGCAGTCTGATTCTTCCCATGCTGTGGGATTATTCTTCTAGTTGTGGACACTCGCAAGACGTTCTCACACTTATTCTCGGTCAAATTCCTAATCTGAATACTTATCAGATATCACTGGTTAGGACTGCATGTGATTGCGTGGAGTTTGCACGTTCTCTCCATATGCATGCGTTTCCATCAGGTACTTCGCATTCCTTCTACATTCCAAAAACATGCATCAGATCAATTGGTGTGTCTAAAACTTCCAGTGAGGGTGTGGTGCTCTGTTTATGATTGTTTTCAACTTTGTTTTCAGTTAGGCCCCAGCTCAGTTGGGGATGTCTTAAATGGGTGTGGAAAGTGACTGAGTTAGTAAATCTGAATTAGGATTAGAATTAGGACTAGGCCCTTAGCTATCAACCTTGCTCATCTGGAAATCTCTCTGCACAAGGTTGTCTAAATGAAGCTCACATTTGCAATTTATATTCACTGTACTGGAGCTGCACGATAATCCCATTTCATGATTAGTTTGTGGATTCATCACTTAACTGTAAAGAACTTCACCAGCGATGATTTCATCTAAATGAAAATTTATGATGAAACCAAAAAAAAGAAACATTGGCTGAAGCTTAATACCAGGGACTGAATATGGTTTTTTTATTTGCATGTTTTTTTGTTAATGTTGCCACTTTTTCATATTGCATACATTAAAACCTAAATACCTGTTTAAAAAATTACAATAAAAAAATATAGAGCACTGAACACTATGTCCCAGGTCAGCAGAACAGGGTCTGCAAACGGTCGTTCTCTGACTCTGACTCTGATGCTTCCACAAAGCCGAAGTTTGCTGAATTCACAAAGAGCGCCTCACTCTGTGACGATGTGATTTTATTGTTCTGTGTGAATTGTTCAATCTTTTCACTTAGATTTTTGAATATTGCCAAATATTTGGTACATCCCTTGATTGCATGTCTCATGGTCGGGGCGCTTACGCCAGAATTCTCAGGACACAGGCTACAGTACGTCTAAATAATCCATCACAGGTAGTTGTAATTCCACCAGCTTGTGGAATTAAATCCTCAGTGACTACTGTTTCTAGCAGGTGACTCATTTTTTTTCACGAAATACTTATTTTACAGAACGTTGTTTTGACTGTGGTACAGTAAATTGTGTAAGATTACCATTTATGTATTTGAACTGTCTATCAAGTTTGAGTCCCATAATCAAATTCCAGTCCTCTACATTAGCTTTGCAAGAACATAGTTTGAGTTTTTTGTACAATTACAAAAGAAGTAATACTTCAATCAATAACCAAACTAAATCAAACCATCTAAAAACAAAAATTGGGGAAATTTGGTGACTTGAATAGCACTGAAATTTTAAGACTTGGCTTTTAAGGCTTGCCTTCGGACTTGACTCGAGGCTTTAGCAAGACATGTTACTCGCAGCTTAGTGACTTGTTCCCACCTCAACTGTAAGGAAATTAACAATAACATAGAACCAATAAGCTGCGTACCTGGTGGCTTGGTGCTGTCTCCTCACAGCAAGGTTCCCCTGGTGGAGAGGTCTGGGTCCTTCCTGTGTGGAGTCGGCATATCCTTCTCGTGTTGGTGTGGTCTTATACTGGGTATTATGGTTTTCTCCCACAGTCCAAGTACTCATGTTAGGTTAATTGTTGTCTCTAAAGTACCCATAGTGTGTGAGTGTGAGAGAGTATGTGCTCTATGACAGATTGACACCCTGTCTAGGATTGTTCCTGCTTTGTGCCCTATACCACTGGCTAGGTACCAGCTCTCTCACGATCCTGTTCAGGATTAAGTGGCCAAGTAAATGAATGAAAGTTGTGTGCTAGCAAAGCTCCCAGTGTTGGTCCAAGAAACCTAGGCTCACACTTTGTAACAAGTTAATGTCTGTGTATCCACAAGGGATTTCCCCCTTACCCAAACATGCCAGTTAATTGGATTGGCTACTTTCAATTGAACCCCAATTAAGTGTGCGTGGGACGCCCTGTGATGAACTGGCACTCTTTCCAGGGTGTATTTTCACTTTTGGTTGCTTTTTGATATGAAGCATATTTTCTGCGATTGTTGTCTAAATAGATGCCTTCTTGGCAGATTGTTCTAGAGTAAATGCCAGATGCTATTCCTAATGCTGAACTGCATTAAACTCTACCCATCATCATCATCATCATCATCATCATCAATGCAACAAAAATGGTCAAAAATGTTTATAAACACAGGAGGAAACACCACAAACCAAGTATCTTAACCAAGCAGTTCACTCACAAGCTTTTGGAGAACTTGTAGTCAGACTGAATACTCTGTGTCCCACAGGCACGTTATGTCCAGGCCAAGCTGAGCGTGCACGATCGCTCTCTGAAGGTGGCCACAGTCCTTGAGAGTCTGGAGATGGAGATGGAGCTGTTGTGTCTGACAGGGGTAGAGGACCAGCTACAGACCGACGTGAGACCGACACTGGAGATCTTGCGCAATGCCGGCATCAAAGTGAGAACTTTGTTTACTTAGCATTCTCAGACTGATACCATTTGAGCCAGGGTGGGAATCTTTTATTTGCAAAGTACAAGGTGCACAAAATACTTCTCATGATGCTAGTGTCAACATGAAATCAAGTAAGATAAAAATAAATCCTGCTTTACATAATGATGAAGAGATTTGCAGTTAAAATATGTATGAGAAAACAAGTAAAAACCGAACCATATGGTTGCGTCAAGTAACATCAAGGAATCAAGGAATGAGAACTCTGGTGCATTGAAGCATTTTTTGCGTCTCTGCTGGCGATTATAACCCCCACCCAACCATCGGCAACAGCTTACCACTGCAAATACAGTACAAACTAATTGTGATATAGAAACTAATCCACAACTGTCCCTCATTCAATGTGCGGTTCTCGGGTTACCCATTACACATCAGTTATAAGAATGGAAACACCTGAAGACCATTATCTTGTGGAATTCATTTTATTTTAGAGCGCAAAGCCAGCCAAATATTGCTCAGCATTTAACGCTGCTCACGCTGATACCGCATGAGTTTAATAAAATTGGCTGCCCTAGAGGGTACGCTGTCATTAAAACTGGTGTACTGCAACGTCTAATGTTAAAGGATAATATAAGATAAGGATATTATCCTTATCGGATCAGTGACATATTATGCAATCACATTTTGTCCAGACAGACGTTAAATATAAAGTAAAATAAATACATTTGGAGCCACCACTTGTAAAGCTATCATCAGACTCAATACTGAATGCAATACTTAACAGTTAACATATAAAACAGTACAAATCAGGATCAGAAACCTAAACCCCTCCTTTTGAATTGTTTATATCAGGCCCATGCAGTTTCGTGTGTAATGTCCTTGCATGTGCCAGATTTCTTGTCATGTGCCATAGCTTTAGCAAAGGATTTAACCAAATCTTTATTACAACAAGGTGACTCTTTGGATCTTAATACCTGATGTGAAAACGATTCACGAATGGAGCCGACATGCTTCTTTCAACTTTTGTAGTACTGCTTAGCTGGCTTAATTCAATAAAAAATGTTGCTAATGGTTGCCTACAGCTGTTGTGCAGAAAATGTTAGGAACGTTTCTCTGCTCAGTGTCAGATTTTGTAAACCAAACCATGCCCACGCAACAAAAATCAGTCTTCTTTTTATCTCAAGTTCCCCATCTTCAGATGTTTATGTTCTTTGTCTCTGAAATGGCACTCTTTTCAGCTCTTGTAAATAGAATAAAATACCAATGTGCTGTTTAACCAGAAACGTTAAATCTCTACCAGTTTCCAGTCTCTGTCATGTACAGTATGGGAACAAATGTTATAGGTGAAAGTATCCAAAAATTGCTTGGATTATACACAGAGGGTGTTATGAAGGCATTAATCGAACACCATATTATATGCTGCACGTATATAATTTATGTATGTTATACAGCTAAGTGTAGTGGTATTTACTAAATACATCCCATCCTCAACCCTTTGCTGCTTTCTCGCTGATTCATCTTTCTACAAGCTGATAGTTCTGACACAGAATGCTCAATTCTCTATATTGTATTTAATAAAACATTTACTACATTTAGCAGTCTCTCTTATCCAGATTGACTTACAACTGACACAGTCTTACAAAAGCACTGGTGAGTTAAGGGCCTTGCTTGAGGACCCAATTGTGGCAGCATGGCAGAGGTGGGATTTGAACCCTGGACCATTAGGTCCAGAGTCCAGTTACTTAACCGCTAGGCTACCACAGTCCTAAACATTTTGAACCAGATGAATGTTTATTAAACCTTTTACACGATTTATAGCGAACGTACAAACAAGAACTGCCGTTGCTTATGAACTTTATTCATTGAAAAATACATTTGCAACCAAGTTTTTCGATCTGTTATGAAAGGGCCTCCAAAGAGCAGGAATTATCTGGGTGATTGGTGGTGTGAGTGTGTGTTGTGCTGGTGTAAGTGGAGCACACACTGCAGTGCTGCTGGAGGTTTAAACCAATTCAGTATCACTGCTGGACTGAAATGAGTTCACTAGCCAAAAATGTCCAGCCACAATCATCCTGTAGGAATCACCCTGTGAGCATTGAGTAAAAAATGCAAGCATGACTAACGCAAGCTGTGCAGCAACAGATAAACTATTGTTGCTGATTCTACATCTAGGTCTAGCAGTAAGGTGGACATGTCTGATTGAGAACAGAGTGAGTGAACACATTGTTTAACACCTTCAGTAGCAGGGTTGTGTCTTATCCACTAAATATTATCATGTCAGTGTCACTGCAGTGCTAAGAATGATCCACAACCCGAATAATCTGTAGGGGCCCTGACAATTAGAGAACAGAGTAAACATAAGTACAAAGTACAGTTCATTCAAATGAAACAACTGTAGTCCAGTGACCACTAAAACTTAAAAAAGAATAAGCAGAGTCTAAACTGAAAAAAATATATAATGTCTAAGACTTTTGTATAGTATTTTATGTAGCAAGGTGATATAGAGGTTAGGTTGCTTAATAACCATATATGCAATTGTATACCTGTAAATACCATTGCTAATAAGTAACATTTCTGTTCTAGAGGCATTCAGATTGTTTCACTGAGTAGTATTGAGTAGTTCTTTTTACTTTATTTTACCTTTTTAAGGTCTGGATGCTGACAGGAGACAAACTGGAGACCGCAACTTGTACTGCCAAGAACGCCCACCTGGTGACTCGCACTCAAGATATTCACGTCTTTAGGCCTGTAAGTCACTTTACACTTAGACCCATGTGGTAAAAATCAGCCAATCAAGCTAATCTAATGTATTGAGACCAGAAAATGGGATCCCTATCATTCTGTTACTCCTTAATCTATGGGTGATTGGGATAGTCCTCTCCTGGTTTACTTCCATCCCTCAAATAGGTACATTTTATTTCTGTGAACAAGTACAGCCCTCTTCCTCTTCTGATCCTAGAGGCATCCTCTGGGGCTCAGTGCCTATACGAGAAGTAACAGTGCACTAACTAGCATGTGTCCTGCAAGTACTTTACGTCTCTCAGATGTGATACAGGCAGTTCTGCCTGTAAAACCAGATTGTGTGTTTATGTGCATGTATTAATTAGATCATAGTTATATTGTTATTTTAGAAATCATGTGTACAGCATACTTTGGTTTTTCAGATCAGATTAAGGCCTAGAAATCAGATTATGAAGTCTGATAATGAGAGTTTTTATTAGTAGTTATCAGTAGTTTTTCACGGCATATGTGTACGTACTCATTGATAATTCAGTAATTAAAGTAGTTCAGTAATTTTCTTTAGTCTGTGCGTGCATGAGTGGCTAGCACAATCAAACACGGTTGCCAGGTGCGCTTATTCTAAGACAATTCATTTTTTGGGGCTTGTTATCTTAGACCTGGTTGCTTGTTTCTTTCGCTGCATCTGTGAAATGGGTACTAAAAACGTTGGAGAATTTCATTTTTTTACATTTTAAAGTTTACATCGTTCTTTGAGATTATTGGCTGGTTGCCATCTAGAAATTCAGTTATTGCCCGAGTCATGTAAACCTGGAGTGTTTCTGTTATCTAATTACCAAATTACATGTAAACTCATTAAATGTGTATGTACTTAATATTCTGATCGTAATCAGATTTCTGCATTTATCTGTTTATTCAAGTGCTCATGTAAACAACCTACTGAAATTTAGTAAGGAGGGTTGGATTTTAGCTCAGTAATTTCTCAGTGTGTATATTCATGCAAGCATAACCCGACACAGTTGCCAGGTCAGCTTATTTTAAGAGACTGCTGATTTTTGTTTTTATTTTTGCCTGTTGGCTTATTTGGCTGGCAGCCCCGGAATTAAAACCTGAAGTAAATACAGCGAAACGACTACCAAACACTTTCGGGGAGACTCTGAAATACCATGTACGCTTGAGTGAACCAAGAATTTTATATTTCTTTGATATTAAGTAAACCTGGAATCATATAAACATGGTTTTTGTATTATCTGATTACCTAAGTGCATGTAAACATATTGACTGCTGGGACCTGAACCCAGCTATGGTGAGCTACTGAATTGCAGTTGTGCCACCCGAGAATCTCCACTACCATTTTAAAATCCATTACTCAGTTACTCATTACTCAGATTGCAGTTTAGGGACTAACAGTTTAGGTTGGACTCCAAAGTGCTAAGTATGTTAGTGGTTAAACTCATCTGAGTCAAGGTCTGAACACGTCTGTTTTTCAGCCTGTGGCAGAACTGTTTAGTCCAGCCCCCCACGTTGTCTCTTGGATGCTAAACAGTTCAGGATGCTCCCATAATGTGAAAAGGCAGCTGAAATTTTCCCGTTTGGGGAGTCAAACAGAGGTCTTTGCTCTGTTCTGTACCTGTGTGAGTATGGGTGGAAGGCTGCCAGAGCGGAGGGAACCTAAGCACTTAGGAAGGTTATGGCTACGTTGTCGTTCCCCGAAAAGGAAGACAATGTCTGGCACAGCATTAAAAACAATCACACAGTTCCCCAGGGTCTAGGGCGCCTGGGAGAGCCAGCATCTGCTGGAACTTCCTCTTTCATACAAATGAAATCTGGATTAGAGTCTGAATGTGTTTTGAAAATGACAGATGATTTGCCAGTGTGTGTATGTCCACTGATTAGAAAACATCCTCATCTGGCATAGAACTGCAGAGTGACTTTGTTTCCCTTTAAACTTTACTTTTTAACCCTAATACAAAGCATAAACAGAAGAGCACACAAGCCCTGAAGAACCCTGATCCTGGCTGTATGGTGCCAGTAACCCGGAATCTGGCTGTTTGGTGTCAGTAATTCTGATTCTAAACTTATGGTGTTAGTAACCCGGAACCTGGCTGTTTGGTGTCAATAACCCTGAACGTGACTTTGTTGGCAGTAACCCTGAACTCAATAAGAATAATAATAATAATAATATGATCTCAATAACCCTGATAATATGATCAATAATAATAATATGATCTCAATAACCCTGATTCTGAATTTATGGTGTCAGTAACCCTGATTACTGACTCGTATCAACCCTAGAGAGAGCGACATGAAAATATGACCTCTGTGAGTTTATTTCTCACAGATGTGGAAATGCAAAGATCTATAATGTCCATCCATAGGTTGTCCAAACAGACTTGTTTAAGTTTTGTCTCTTAACTTGGCGGTTTTACCAAGTATGCTGCTCAGGAATTAGGGGATATTTTATTATGGGAAATTTCATTTTGAAGTATACCCTCGTTTTTGTGAGAAGTATAATTAACCTCAAGCTTGCTGATAACCTCAGGCCTGTGCATATCTATTCAGTACAATCTAAACAGTCAGGCCGTGGTATCAAGCCCAACACTGTGTTTCCTTTATGAAACTCCTCTCCACATTTGAGTTGAGCATTGGCTTAGGTTGAGTTTCAAGCAGTTGACTTGGGCCGTCCACCTTCGCAGAGCTGACAGTTGAAGTCAGCAGCTATATTCTCTTGATTGTTGTGGTTAAGCTCTGTTTTTGGGGGTGGATGGTAAGATTACTATCACAGAGTGCATGCTTCAGCGGCAGCCCGTGCGTGCTTTATTGACGGCTAACGCTGCCATTTTCACCATATTTGCAGGTGACCACACGCAGCGAGGCCCACCTCGAGCTCAACGCTTTCAGGAGGAAGCACGACTGTGCCCTGGTGATATCAGGAGACTCACTTGAGGTAAACCTCAACCTTAAACTGGTGCACATCCACTGCGGTGCAGTCATAATGTTATACAGCTTTCTATTGTAGCAGTCTGATATATTGGGCTGAAATTCTGTATGCAGCTCGTAAAAACCCATGTCCGACTTTAAGGCTGCTTTTATTAAGCGATGTCAGTGTAAGATGTGTTTGTGGGGATTGGGTTTCCATGACCACACAGTGGCCCTTGCATCTGGTGTTGTACTACTCGAGGTCGGTCTGGATCTCAGATTCATTGCAGTCAAATGCTCATGTCTGAGGTGAGACAGACTGAACTTTTAAACTGAAATAAACTAAACTGTAAACTGTACTTTTTTCTATTATTATTGAATATCAACAATCCATTCACTAACAATAAGTCAACCCTTGAAATGAGAATGATGAATGAGAATGATTAAGACTAGTGAATTAAAAATCAATTCATATTTTTATTCTTGTATGATGGAAAAAATAGATATATCCTGGTCTTGGACTTGACTCTGCTCTAGCACCCTTGACTATAATACTTAAATAAGCAAAGAATCACAGTGAGAAATGCCGAGCATTGGCATGAATGGTGCAAAGCACACAGATTATGGTGGAAAATGTCTTAAATTTCAAACTGTATATGATGAACTTACATAATGAAGGAGAATTGCAAAGCTGCAGTGTATATGGTGTAAGGTGGTGCCTCCATGAATTGGTCTTGGACCAGCACATCCCACAGATGCTTGATCTGAGACATTTGCAGGCCAAGTCAACTGCTTGAACACTTTGTTGTGTTCCTTAAAGCATTCATTAACAACCTTTGCCATGTGGAAGTGTCTATTATCCTGCTGAAAGAGGCATTTAGAAAGTGCTGCCATGAAGTGGTGCACTTGGTCTACAACACTTGTTAGGTAGGTGTGTTAAACAAGTGTTAAAACAAAATCCACACAAATGATAGGACCCAAGGTTTCCAAGTATATCATTGCCCTGTAAAGAATTTAGTAGATTTCATATAATGCGTATGTAACACACTTTAAAAGTATAGTTTAAGGTGCATGAGTGTGAAGGTAAATATGGGAGTCTTTAAGGATCGTGTTCCCACAGGTCTGTCTGAAATATTATGAGTATGAGTTTATGGAGCTGGCATGTCAGTGTCCAGCCGTGGTGTGCTGCCGCTGTGCACCAACACAGAAAGCTCAGATCGTTCGGCTGCTTCAGGAACGCACAGGAAAATTGACCTGCGCTGTGGGTGAGTACAGCTGTCTGTTGCATTAATAGCTGCTAATTATAATAGTTGATATCAGGGTTATGGTATTAAATTATTTTTTTTCAATGAAATATTTTGTGAAATGCAAATAAAGAGGTCTGATTTAAGCAGGTAATTACCAATTACTAATAATATTACTAATAATACTAATAATTACTAATCAGGACATGCTGTAGTTTCCAGAGGCTGATGTCCACTATCAATAACTGTTTTATATTCAGTTATTAATAAAAACGAATGCAACATCATACTTAGTAAACATTTATAATTAGTTGTATTTTCATTATACAGCTAATTATATGAACATTATATTCTGTAACTTGGACACTCCTGGTCTGATCATGTTTCGCAAACCCAGCCCAAGCCCTGAAGAACCTGACTTTATAGTATCATTAACCCTGAACCTTTTTTTGGTGTCATTAACCCTGATTCTGACTTTATGGTGTCAGTAACCCTGATTCTGACTTTATGGTGTCAGTAACCCTGATTCTGACTTTATGGTGTCAGTAACCAGGATTCTGACTTTATGGTGTCAGTAACCAGGATTCTGACTTTATGGTGTCAGTAACCCTGATTCTGACTTAATGGTGTCAGTAGTCTTGATCCTGACTTTATGGTGTAAAGTTACCTGTACGGTGAATGAGAGTGATATGTACATGTCTCAATAAAGCGGGTCTGATGAATCACCGATATTAACGGTAAAGTATTTTACCCAGCATTTTATTGTTACAACAAAACTAATAATATTTGGTTAGCTTGTTCTGTTGGATGTTCTCACTGTATTAGCATTTTTTATCCTGAGGATCCAGGACACGTTATCTTAAAAGTATGATCTATGCCTTTATCTTGTGGATGCTCGTTGCTTGGGTTTACTTGCTCTCCTGTGACGCTAAGATTGATGTCTTTGAGCTCAGTGGCAGATACACATGCACTCGTTGAAGGGGAAATAGCTCCCTGCACATGCACTCTGCTCTTGCATCTACTTCTGAATTCCATGTCTACACAAGCCAATCAAAGCCCTATGGATAAAATTAAATTCTCATCAAGCATAATTTTTGCTCAGATATGTTTTTCTCTCAAAAATGAGTCACAGTGGAGAAGGAAAATTCATTGAAATAGCTGTTTTGCTTTGGACTTGGGCTTTTGACTCCAGATATTGATGTACCACATGAGACGGAAATTCAGCCAAATCAAAATTCAATTGAGACCTTAAACACAAACCTACATTTTTTTAATAGAAAGAAAGCCAAATAAAATTAATTAATTGATTATTCATTAATTTATTTTAATGCAAACTTAATGCAATGCAGGCAAACAGGTATCACAGGGCACATGGAAGTAACCAACCATAAACCGGGCACTAGTCCATCACAGGGGATACACATTTACAGGGCATTTAGTAGAAACTCTTACCCAGAGCGGTTTATAACTGATCCAGTCAAAGCAATCGAGAGTTAAAGGCCATTCTTAAGGACCCAACAGCTTGCCAGAGGTGAGATTTGAATGTTGAACCTTGTGGTCCACCTTAACTACTGAGCCATCACGCGCACACACACACACACACACACACACACACACACACACACACACACACACACACACACTTGCACACTGAGGCAATTTAGAGTACTATTTTTTTATGCATGTGTTTAGATTGTAGGATGAAATCTGAGTATCTGGAGGAGATTTGTGGATAAGGTTAGAACTTGCAAACTGGAATCCAGATTGGGGATTGAAACACATGAATCTTTGGATCTGTTAGGCAACAGCACTAACCACATGCTCAAGCCATGTTTGTCAAAAGTATGGTAAAGTGCAAAAGTATTAGGCAACCAGTAGATTAGATATACCCTTGTTTTTGCAATGATGTAATCACCATGTATAAGTATTAGTCTATTTCTTTATTAAAATACAAGTAGAAAATACAGATGCAGTGGTACCTTGGTTCTCGTAATTAATTTGCATATTACACTAAGATCCTCACTGAGCAAGAGCTACTGTGAATCTGAATCACTATGTACTGATTTGGTGACTTGTGAATCATGAATCGAGTTTCGTTGATTTGAGTCGTATGGCTGAAAAACCAAGACAGTGGTGGGGTTTTTTTCTTTTCTTTTTTCTCCCAAAATGACGAGTTCTGAGTTGGCCAGAAATGAGGTACCACTGTATTTTGTATTCAGTATTAACAAAAAAACTTCTATAGACCACAGTGGCATAGTGAGACCACCCCTTATATAGCAGCATTTGGCAGCTTCATCAGGATGCCAAGTTGATCCTTTTACTGTCTGAAGAATCTTGATCAGGAATTACTTTTTTGGAGGAGTAACAACCAAGAAACCACTTATTCATGCAGGCTACGATATTCTAAAGCTCACAGAGATTGGAATGAAGGTCAGCGGAAAAATGACAAATGCAAGTGACATTTTGGGACGTATATGTTATATATGGTCATTATACCAATAATGCTAGCCTAAAATTTTAGTATTTAGAATTATTTGTTCTCACTAAGAAAAATGAATTCTGGCTATTTTGACAATCATTAGGGGCAAGGTTACATTTGATATTAGTCGGACATACACTGAGGCAATGTAGCATGACCACTTAACAGGTCATTGAAATGTGGGAGGAGATCAGGAGAAAGATACTTGCACAGAGATCTTTAAAATATGAATTATATTGCATTGTGATAATTAGCTGGTAAGGAGAATTGTTGAAGACCCTTTTGTAGTTGGATAAAATTGTTTGGTTTTCATTATTGATTAGCAGAACTAGTCACAATCTTATCAGTTTGGTGGCAGCAGCAGCAATGATTTACTCACCACTAACTCTGCTCTCTCAGGGGATGGAGGAAATGATGTCAGCATGATCCAGGAAGCTGACTGCGGCGTGGGAGTGGAAGGCAAAGTAAGAACCAGTGTCCCTGTGTGCCTCTAATGTCAAACACACTGCTGCACACTTCCAGAATTATCTCTTTATTTGTGCTTGCCACATCCCTAAGCTCATCTGCGCACACACTTTTGCAGATCCAGACCCATATTTCCCACTCTTCTTACATTACTTGTGGAAATACTGGATAAATAAGGCTACTAAACAGTTAGTGTAATTTGACCTAGATCTGGGTATATGCCTCTGTCATTGTCTGAGTATGTGGGCAGTGTGAGACCACTGAAAATCACTGAGTTGCTAGTGTAGGGTAGAAATTGAGCTTTTTTTGTTTTACAATATTGAGTCTAAAGGAACTTCAAACGCCACCACGGCTGATTTGGGCCCAGCTGCGGTGGTGCAAGCACTCTTTCCAATCTGAAAATGAGACCTTAGGAGGTGGTTAACTGATATTGACTCACCCATGACTAACGTGGCACGACCCCAAATTAATTTGCAGTGGTTTTGAAGTGGGATCGTATTTTCTTTCCAAACCTGTAGTTGTCCGGGCCCATATGAGTTCAGCAGGTCGCTCCAGAGTTGATCTCCACCACATTGGAGTTTGTAATCTTATTATAGACATTTTACACGTCTGTAAAATAGATTTTCTTGTGCTCAATGCTAAAAGGAGACGAGAACCAGACTGAATTGTTGTTGTGTGTTTATTTTGTCAGGAGGGCAAGCAGGCCTCGCTGGCTGCTGATTTTTCGGTGACTCAGTTTAAGCACTTGGGCAGGCTTCTCATGGTCCATGGCCGAAACAGCTACAAGAGATCAGCTGCCCTCAGCCAGTTCGTCATACACAGAAGCCTCTGTATCAGTACCATGCAGGTATTGTGTCTCTGTCTGTGTCTCTGTCTGTGTTTGTGTCTCTGTCTCTGTCTGTGTCTTTATACACTCACAAAAATAATGCAAAATGTAATATCCCCTCATTTTTGTGAGCAGTGTATATACATAGTATCCTCACAAAAGTGGGACAACTGAAGTAGTGAAGACAAGTGAAGTAGTCAGTCTACAGCTTGTATAACAATGTAAATCTGCTGTGCTCTTAACTCAACACACATACATTAATGTCTAAACTGCTGGCAACAAAAGGGAGTACACCCCTTAGTGAAAATGGCCAAATTATGCCCAAAGTGTCGATATTTGTATGTCCCCCAAAAATTTGTCTTCACTCTGATAGGCATGGAGTTCACGAGAGCTTCACATGATCCTCTTCCAGTGTATATTAGAGACCTTTCACTACTCCTCCTCCTTCCATTTGAGAATGCCCCACAGATGCATAATAAGGTTTAGGTCTTGAGACAAGCTTGACAATTGCCATTAGTTTCCTTAGCAAGGCAGTGGCTATCTCGCAGGTTTGTTTGGGGTCATTATCATGTTGGAATACTGTCATGCGACTCAGTTTCCAAAGTTAAGGGATCATGCTCAGCTTTAGTATTGTTACAGTAGAGGTTGGCACTCACGGTTTTCTCAATGAACTGTAGCTCCCCATAACCGGCAGCACTCATGCAGCCCCAAACCTTGACATTCCTCACCAATGCTTGACTACAAGCAAGGCACTCTTGGTATTTCTCACCTGGTTGCCGCCACCTGCTTGACATCATCTTAACCAAATAAGTTTATCTTGGTCTTATCAGACCAAAGGACATCGTTCCAGTAATCCATGTCCTTTGTCTGCTTGTCTTTAGCAAACTGTTTGGGGGCTTTCTTGTGCATCATCTTTAGAAAAGACTTAATTCTGTGACCACAGGCATTCAGACCTATTGATAGTGTGTGTGGCATATGGTCTGACCCCCACACCTCTGCAGTAATGCTGGTAGCACTCCTACACGCATACAAGCCAATCTCTAAATATGATGCTGAACCTGTGCACTCAACTTCTGAGTGAAACCTGTCCTGTTAAGGCATTGTATGGTCTTGGCCACCAAGCTGCAGCTTATTTTCAGAATGCTGGCAATATTCTTGTAGCCTAACCCATCTTTATGTAGAACAACATAATTTTTTTTCAGATCCTAAGGGAGTTCTTTGCCACGAAGAGCCATGGTGAAGTTCCATTGACCAGTATCAGAGAGTGTGTGAACAATAACACCAAATTTAATACACCTGCTCCCCATTTACACCTGAGACCTTTTAACACTAATAAGTCACATGATACTAGGGAGGGAAAATGGATAATTGGGCACATTTTGACCATCTTTACTTAGGGTTGTATTCACGTTTGTTACCAGCGGTTTAGACATTAATATCTGTATGCTGAGTTATTTTGAGGGCATGGAAAATGTACACTGTTATACAAACTGTAAACTGACTACTATATATTGTATCATATCTTCAGTGTTGTCCCATGAAAATATATAGAAAAATAGTTAGAAAAATATAAGGGGTGTTCTCACGTTTGTGAGATACTGTGCATATACACTGCTCACATATACACATATGCAATGTGTGTGTGTGTGAGAAAGAGAGAGAGAGAAAGAAAGAAAGCAAGCACGTTTATGTAGCTTACAGTAAAACCCTCTTTGTGTTTAAGAAAAGGTCTATGTTTGATTAAAATAATTTTGCTTTCCATCTTGAGGCATAGTTATGAAAATTATTTTCAGATTTGTTTAAATCCCAGAATAACATTTTTTTTACACACCCAAGACTTTGCACAGACCATGTTATGACTCAGGCAGTGGGAATAAGAATATAAACAGGTAGGGTCTGCTTCCAAAATGTTAAGCAGTAGTCTGTGCAGCAAATGTTTTTGTAGACCAGTAAATGAATTGAGTTTACTCGTCTTAGTCATGTTGCTAAAAGCATAAAGGTGTTCTGTCATAACGGATAGTCTTAGCTTTAAGAGTAAGGCAGCAGGTACATTTCCATTGCTGATGGGAACATTGATGTAGTTGTACTTAATGCACCTTATTCATCTTTTACTCTTTTCAATTATAAAGCCTTGGATTATCAGCTTACTGTACAAACTTCATAGCATGGTATTTGCCATACAAAATTTTGTTGAACTGTTACAGCAGTTGTCACACACCCAATCCTAATATAACATCAGAATAAATAATGTGAATGACTACAGATTTAAAAGTAAAAAATGGGTTTCATTAATGGTAAAGCATCCATCCATTATCTTCTGCTTGACGAGAGGCCCAGACCTTTCTCTCCCCAGCCACCTTCACCAGCTCTACTGGGGGAATTCCAAGGCATTCCCAGACCAGCTGGGCGATGTAATCCCTCCAGCATGTCCTGGGTCTTCCATTTGAATTGGAATTGAGACCAAAATGCATGATCATTTCAACGTGAATCTTTATTAATTCTGCTGTTTCTAATATGGCTTATATATCTGCTGTTTGTAATACGGCTTATCAGACGTAACATTAAAATCACTAACAGTTGATGTGAATAGCATCCCTCAATGCAGTGTTGTCTTGGGAAACATTATGTGATGGTGACGTACCATGCTGTTTTGAGCCGGATCATGTCACATGATTTTATTCTACCTGATCAGAGCAAAAACCAAACTAGTTTTATCATGATTAAGCAGGTAAGTGTATGAGCGAATGAAGAAGTAGGATGGGTTAAAGGCAGTCTCTGCATCATGCAAGCTGCCGTGGTGAACCAACACACATGCATTTCAGAATTGCAAACGGCTGTAAAAATTATTCCGCTGAAAGAAAAAGTTAAATTTCTTCATTCTACAACCCCAATTCCTATGGAGTTGGGACGTTATGTAGAACATAAATAAAAACAGAATACAATGATTTGCAAATCCTTATTTACCCATATTCATATATATATGTATATAATTGAATACACTACAGGTAGATAGTTAATGTTCCGATGTATAAACTTGATTGTTTTTTGCAAAAAAAAAAAAATCACTCAAGAACACTCAATAAGTGTTTGGGAACTAAGACTAATTGTTGAAGCTTTGTAGGTGGAATTATTTCCCATTTTTGCTTGATGTACAACTTTAGTTCCTCAACAGTCTCTGTTGTAATATTTATACTTCATAATGCACTACACATATTCAACGGGATACAGGTCTAGTACTTTGTTACTACTAAGCCACGCTGTTGTAACAAATGCTGAATTTGCCTTGGAATTATCTTGCTGAGATAAACAGGGACGTTTCTGAAAAAGACGTTGGACACAACATCCAAAAACAATTTGAAATATGGACCCAGCAGACCACAGGGCACTTTTCCACTTTGCATCAGTCTATCTCAGATGAGCTCGGGCCCAGAGAAGCCAGCTGCGTTTCTGGGCATTGCTGATATATGGTTTTTGCTTTGCATGGTAAAGTTTTAACTTTCACTTGTAGATGGAGAGATGAACTGTTTACACTGACATCACTGGTTTTCTGAAATGTTCCCGAACCCATGTGGTAATATGTAATTCTGGAATACAGAATGATGTCACAGGCATTCAGTGTTTCAGCCTTGACGCTTACTTGCAGAGATTTCTCCAGATTCTCTGAATCTTTTGATGATACTATGGACTGTGGATGACGAAATCCCTAAATTCCTTGCAACTTTACAATGAGAAACGTTGCTCTTAAACGGTTGGACTTTTTGCTCATGCAGTTGTTCACATAGTGGTGAACCTCGCCTCATTCTTGCTTGTGAATGACTGAACCTTCGGGGATGATCCCTTTATACCTAATCATGACACTCACTTGTTTACAATTAACCTGTTTACATTGTGGAATGTTCCAAACAGGTTTTTTTCAGCATTCTTCAACTTTCCCAGTCTTTTGTTGCCCCTATCCCAACTTTTCTTTAATGTGTTGAGGGCATCAAATTCCAAATGAGTGAATATTAAAAAAACAGTAAAGTTTATCTGTTTGAACATTAAATATCTGGTCTTTGTAGTGTATTCAATTGATATGGGTTGAAAAGGATTATTTTATTTATGTTTTACACAATGTCATGTAAAACATACTTCATTGGAATTGGGGTTGTATTTTGATTCAATGCTAACCTTAACCGTATTTTTTTAATAAAAACCTGGCTACTGGCCAGTACAAAGGAGATGCAGCAGATTCCCCTCATTATAAGACTATTATAAGAAACAAATCAACCACAGTTTCAATTCAAATCTAACTATTAAAACAGAGGGTTTTGAACCCCTGATGTCAGTGCTGCTATATAAACATCCAAACACGTGGTAGCACTATTCATTCTAGTCACACAAGTTTGTTTGTGCAATCTCTCGCAATCTGTTACCCATCTTGTTAATTCAAATCCCAAACAGCCATTTAAAAAGACTATCTGCATCTCAGCCATAGTCAGTTATTTTTTAAGTCCTAGGCATAAACTTAACCTTTCTACCCATCTGCATTGCCTGCAGAAAGCTGAATTGTGTATTAAATATGTGCTGCTCACATCCGTATTCACGATCTGTAAATAGGGACCTCGAAATTCTTGTCTCTTATTTCCTAGCACAGTGTACAGTGTTATTTCTTTGCTGACATTTGGACTGATTTACTCTGATTCTTGCCTGCTGTTCTCAGTAAAAGCAAAAAATATTTTATTAATAATAATAATAATTGGCTAATAATAACAATTAAGCATGTAACCTCATAATTGTAGTAATAGCCTAGCATTGATATTAGGCCTACCACTACTCATATATACCCATCTATGCAAGGTGACTTATCTTGAATACTGGACTTAAAGGAACTGCTGCTAATGTCACATAACACTAGATGCCTTCAGAAGTCTTCTGGAGGCCATAGCCTCTAGGGGTCACAGCCTTGATGGCATCAGGGGACCTACACATTATAATGATGGTGGTTGTAATGTTATGGCTGATCAGTGTGTATTTTGATAGGGATTTTGTGATCCAATTCGCACCATATTCATATGGATTAGGATCAGCTTCCTTAGGTCAGATCTATTTCTGATTGTTTGTAAACAAACTGAAATCAATCAGCCTAACCAAGTTTCTTTGATCTAAAGTTTTGTTGATCTGTTGGCTTGTGTTTCTAATGGCACAGCTCTCAGCATCAGTATATGGTATGCACTGTACGATGGTAGTCGTCATGTGGTTATGTAACTCTTAACTGTTATTCCTGTTAACATAATACTTTTAATAGTGAACAGGTGTTGGATTGGAGTACATGCACTATATGGAGAAAAGTATTGGACATCTACACAGGAGCTTTCATGACATCCTGTTCTAAATCCAGAAGAGCACTGACAGTTTTGTGAGGTCTGACACTGATGTTGGAAAAGAGGGCCTGGCTTGTAATCTTCACCATTGTTAGTCCCGAAGGTGTTTGGGATTGAGGTCAGGATCTGTGTGGGCCAGTCGGTTGATTTCACCCAACCATGCCTTTATGGACCTTGTGTACTGGGGCATGGTCCTGCTGGAAATTGGAAGCATACAATTGTTCAAAATGCCTTTGTATGCTAAAGCTGTAAAAATCCCCTTAACTGAAACGAATCGACATAGGCAGTGCACTGAAATACAACTCCATAGCATTAATTCCCTGCCATGAAACTACAGTTGGCATGATGCAGTCAGGCAGCTAAGGTTCTCCTGGCATTCACCAAAGCCAGGTTCAGAACGCTAAATAGAGAAGCGTGATTTCTCCACTACTCCAAAGTCAAGTGGTGGCTCCATCCTACACCTTGGCATTGTGCTTAAGGCTTGAATGCAGCTGCTAGGCCATGGAAATGATACGGATATGTTTGTATCGCTCTGAGGCTCCCGCTGCAGTTTTTCTGCTGATGTTAATACTAGAGGAGGATGGGAACTTTGCAGTTATTGTATCAGCAGAGCACTGGTGACTTATGCACTATGCATCTCAGCAAACTAACTCGTTGAAGTGATGGCATCCTATTACTGTACCAGACCTCCTTCACTGAAATGTTTAGAACGACTTGCTTTCAACACATGCTTGTAAACTGACTCTGTGCGTGATGACCTGATCAAGAGGTCTGTCCCAATTCATTTGTCCTTATAGTGTAAGTGCTTATTTAGTTGTACTAAAGTTGTTATGAACTACTTAAAAAAAGCTGCTTAATAGTTTGTTTCTGCTTGGACTCTCCTTAGGCAGTGTTCTCCTCCGTTTTCTATTTTGCCTCAGTCCCTCTCTATCAAGGGTTTCTCATCATCGGGTAAGTTACTTTCTCATACTGCTGTGGTGACTCATTTGTACTCAATAAAATCTCAGTGGCATTTGAACTATGCATTTCATGGTGCTCTGACATTTGATTTGAGGAGCAGCATTGTTACATTCACAGTTTGCGCAGTGCTGAGTTCACACTATTTCAAAGCCTGTAGGGGGTATTCTTTTCATACATTGGACCCTTTTGGGTATATGAGTGTTTGACATTAATTTAAAGTTTTTTAGCTGAGAGTCCAGACTGAAGAACCCCAGTTTCTTTGAATCATTGCCATGTTTACATTACATTAATCAGCTTGATCCCTACCATTCTGCATTCACTTTGTGTGCACAGGAATTGGAGCCCTATTCATTTATTTTAATATCAGTATACACTACCAGTTATGACTTTACACAAGCCCTATGTTTGAATGTTGAGGTAACAGGAACCATGTTTGGAGTGTAGTTCCTTGTGGTGAAATCTCTATCTGATTCCTCTACATTTATAAACCCACCATTTTAATCATGTTGGCTCAATATAGAGGCTCAGGGCACTCGTATGTAGAAGAACCGCTGACCAAATGCAGTTTAGGCAGTTCACAGCTCTAGCGACTCTGTCCCCACCTCGAACTCTACCTATGGTATGTCCTACTATTTTTCTTCGTTAGTAAAAGCTGTAATTTAACGCTTCCAAATGTGGAATGTTTCCCTCATCACAGATTAACCATTCTGATTAATAACTGAATTTACACTTTTTTTTGTCATTCGTTACATTGGTTTGGTTGATTTTCTAAATGAAAAGACTGTGATTAGCCTTTGGGTAAAAATAACTGTACAAAGTCAGTGAGGTTGATTATTAATAAAGGTAATTAACAATCAGCCCTTTATTACTTATCCCAAAATATAAGCTAAAATGCAAACTGGTACAGGAATACCCATGGCCTGCCCTACCCTCACAACAAAGGGAAAAGGGAGAAGAGAAAATAAGTGAATTTAAAAAGAGTAAGCGTTTTAACCTTTTACTGTTCAGGGACTGTACTGAGAACTTGTGGATCAAAAGTTAAAAGTACAGAAACATTTCCAATTTGACACATCATCACTTTCTTCCAGTATGTTTTTAAAATATATTAGCGCATTTGCAGAAACATATTTATATATGGTTAAATGCAATGGAATGCAAAATTTGCTTAACCGTATACACTGAACAGCCACTTTTACCACAGTTGTTTATCATGGCAGAGATTCCACTAGGAGTTGTATAGCTTAGGGAAATACTGCTGTAACCAATCCAAAACTTTACAACCCTTATGCCATGGTGCAGTGTCCTTTTGCTATAGGGTAAACAGCTGCCCTGAAAGGAACAACTTGGTCAGCCACAATGCTTAAGAAAACCCTGCTGTCCAAACATTTATCCACAGGTATGAGGGGACCTATGGTGCAGCAATGGCACTTAAACTGGTCATCTGCTCTTATAGACCAGCTGCGTTAAGGAAGAATGTGTTGTGTGTTTCGACATGTTTGTTTGAGCATTTGCATTGTTTTAGGCTGTGAGTTGCTTGACTGGGTGCCGCCTGTTTGTCAGAGCGATGCTGGAGTTTTTGCACACACAAAGTCCCCTTTTGGCAGATCTTTGTCCTTGATCACACCATTGTTGGTACACTCTTGGTAGTTTATGAAATACTCATTCAGAGATGCTTTTTACATTGCTTTATTTTCCCATTTCCCATCTAGTTTTCATACACTCAAGTGCCAACCGTGAAAGGGCAGGTGTCTCTAATGTAGTGGCCACTTGTTGTAGTTGAAACTGGGGAAAGGACCAGGGAGGGTGTTTGATGTGACAAGTTTCACTGTTCTGTTAACAACAGTAAAAAAAAAAAGTGCTAAGATGATGTTAGTTTTTTTTCTCCTTTTTGGGGCTCCTTTTAATTTAATGTAATCATTTTTTTTATTTCAGCTGCACAAATATACAGTATATACAGTACTGTGCAAATGCATTAGGCCACCATAAGATTTGTTGTTTTAGCAATGGTATAAAGACCGTATATAGCATATTGATGATAATAGGACGTAAACTGGATTGCTCCTATTGAAGCTGCTATTGCTCAAGTCTAGGGCTAGTCACACCTAGTACTTCCTATGTAGCCTATGTAGCCTATAGAAGCTGTTTTTTCAGATCTTTGTTTTTTTAATACTGTATAAAATGTTCTGTCTTTTCTATTCTGTCTATTCTAACAAAGATGCCTTATTATATACTGCACACAAAAAATAGGGGATATTTCAAAATTATATTTCAAATTTTTTTGAGCAGTGTATTTGGCCATTATACCATTTGCTAAACAAAGACATATCCAACCTAATGGTGACCTGAAACATTTGGACAGTAATGCACAGTAATGCATGTAATTTAACCAAGGTGTTGAAATTGTGTATTTCCTCTTCCGTCAAATGAGCACGTAAAGTTTATATAGTGCTTACCATAATGAATAATAGCATTCAAATTATTTAAGTTAACAGTTTTGAAGGTTTTGATCTCGTAAATCCTTACAATGTGTTTGTGCTACATTCTATAGCTACTCTACGATCTACACCATGTTCCCCGTTTTCTCGCTCGTTTTGGATAAGGATGTCAAATCTGAGGTGGCCATGCTCTATCCTGAACTTTACAAAGACCTCTTGAAGGTATTCAACTTTATTCACACCGTATCAGATACAGGAAAAAAATTCAACATGACTTAACCACCTTCTTATTTTCAGGGCCGGCCGCTTTCCTACAAAACGTTCCTTATATGGGTCTTGATAAGTATCTACCAAGGTAAGCTGATTCAGTTTCTTTTTAATTGTATGCCGAGATATTCTTAACCTTCAGTTGAGCTGTTAGAAAAGGAAGGAACCCTTTTTTTCCACTTCTACCCCTAAATGAATTGAGACTTGGCAAAAAGGAGTGCAGAGATTTGCAAAGACAAGAAGCAAGACCCAATATAACACAAGAGATACGTTCCTGCAGTGCATGTTGTTTCGCTCAAACAAAATCCACCCTTGTGTTTTCCCTGTGGTTAACTTGAATAGTTTATTTGTGTCTGAGGTTGCAAACGTTGAATAACCTAAGGTGGTTTTCCACTTTTGCCTTTTGTGCCCTTTCAAGGCGTAACGTGGCAAATCTAGAGCTCCACCCAAATTTCCCCTCCCTACCTTTCAGTTCCTCCTTCTCTTGTGCGCTGTTTGTTTAAATTATTCTAGGTTTTACTTTGTTTGTTTTCTCAGGCAAGTTTACACCTATTAAGGGTTTCCCCTTGTCTTTTAATGTCTGGATCAAGTTTTTCTTGATCTTGCGAGATGCTTCACTCTGGTTTTAGCTACTTCTTAGTGGTTTTGAAGTATTAAACCTATTAAAAATAATCTTTGTAAAATGACTACTAGGTAGTGTATGTTTCGTTTTGTGGCAAATAATAGAATAATTATTTTATTTATTTATAATATAATGTTTAGTGTCATTACATCACATTTAGTACATTACATCCAGGATCTGTGTATATACAGTTATGCACCACAGTCTTAGGCCACCATTACATTAGAGAGTGAAGTATCAATAAGCAGACCTGGCAACTGTTAGGTCATGGTTTTGTATATGAGAAAAATGTGAAAATTTAATGAAATCTTATGAATGGGATGCCTGCGCTAAAAAAAAAGATTACTGACAAGACCCAGCACTCTTTATCGAAATTTGTACTCAAGAGTTCTGGGAAATAGAGGACTATTTAGGGAACTAAGTAGAAGTGAAACGCATCTGAAACAAAAACATAACTGAATTGTGAATTAATTCTCTAAAATCATGAATTAATTTGGATGGAAATGCCTGTAACTATTATTCACAAAATTGTGTAATTGCCACAAGAATAATTTGATCATTCATTCATTTTCTTATTCGCTTATCCTAGTCAGCATTGCAGGACAGCCGGTGCCTAGCTGACACATACACTCATACACATACATACTAATGCACTATGGAAACATTAAATAAACCTAACACAAATGTCTTTGGAATGTTGGGGGATACCAGAGTACCTGGAGAAAACCCACACAGACATGGGGAGGACATGCGAACTCCACACAGGTGGAACCCGGGGTCGGGCTGGATCCGGGGATCTCTGAGCTTTACCTTCCACCAAATTGGTAATTAAGAAATTCGTAATCCAAACAATCAATATTCAATATTTAAAATATCAAAATTTACAACATGAAGCATACAGGCATGAAATCTCCATAGTCAAACACTGGCAGTAGAATGTGTTGTACCAAACACATCAGTGACACTCAATGTAACACTTTTAATTGCTTCCACCTGACCAGCAAGTCAGTAATTCAACTTGCTGGTAGATTCTGAAATAAAATCCGTAATGAAATGGTCTGCCTACTTTTCTCTCGAACTTGGCTGACTCTCGGATTTCTGAACTAAACCCCAACAGACAATTTTTTTAGATGAACTAAAATAGTAAATGTGAGCCAAGACTTACTGTCCAACATCAGCACCTAACCTGAAAGTCATTCCAAAGAAAGGCTGAAAGAATGCAAACCAAATCCATGCTGATTCTCACAGTCTTTATTTAATATTTGGATGCAAACAGACTTTTCTCTATATAGTGTCTGTTCAAATGTATCAGTGTATATTTATATTATACAGGGATGATCTTATCCAGAGCAACAGAGGTGTTTTAACAAACAAGAAAATATTTAGTGCTATATTGCATTCTGGGCATTAATCCCTGGGTCAGTTTTTATGCCCATGCTCAAAGGTCAAAATAACATTTTAGATGAGGAAGCTGTAAATATTTGAGCGTGGAAAATGACATTTTTCCTGTCACTGAAAGAATGTAGATGCTTGTGTTTGTGTGACAATAGTATTATAGTTATTTAGGTATATAATGCTTTTAGAAGTAATTCAGTAACGTCTGCTTTTAGCAGAAGAAAGGTTTACTCGTGATGATTTTGACCCTTTTTATGACTGAGCCGTGTTATTTATATTAAATGTACAATGGTGTATGTAATACAAAGCTTTGTTTAATTCTAGACTCATGTAGACCATGCTGTTTGTTTTTGTGGTGTCTCTATGGTTTTGCAGGCAGTATCATAATGTACGGAGCTTTGCTGCTGTTTGAGTCAGAGTTTGTGCACATCGTGGCCATATCATTCACCTCGCTAATCCTGACTGAACTGCTCATGGTGGCTCTGACCGTGCAGACGTGGCACTGGCTCATGATCGTGGCTGAACTCCTCAGTCTCGCCTGCTACATCGCCTCGCTTGTCTTCTTACACGAGTTCATTGGTGAGAATGCTCTAATTAAATTACAGTATGAATGTTCAAGCATCTCTTATTCACTCAACAAACCTGTTTGTTTTGTAGTCAAAACTGCGTGTCCTTGAATTTTTCAGCTGTTTACTGGAATTTCATGCATTCATTCATATCGGATCAGGAGTCAAGGTCTCATAAGCAATTTACATCACAACATCCTTTTGTAGTTAAGCCATCTGACGTCAGGTATCAAGGTGAAAAGAATTTGTCAGCATTCCTCTCTACTATGCCCCTTCTCACCATACTTCCCCAGCCAAAGGTTCAGCGGAAGTGGGATTCCCATGATGTTTAACTCTTTTTCCCAAGTTGCTAGTATCCCAATCTGCTCACACATACTGGCCAGCACAGTAGACGCATAACTGGAGGAAATGCCACATGCCTCCACTCATTTCCTCCTTGATAGCCATGCTTCCCAAGGTCTGTGTGTTTTTCACATTACATGCCTATGGGGCTTGTGACACAGTGGTACAAGCTGTGACTTTCTGCAGCTTTGAAGTGGTTTTATTGTCATTTCAACCATATACAGTGAAACGAAACAACGTTCCTCCAGGACCAAGGTGCTACATAAAACAGTAAATTTCACAACATAAAGTGCACGTGTGCAGCATGTGCAATACCGGACAACAAACAATAAATACAGAAACAAAGCCTGATTTGTTATATTGGAAATACATTTAGCGAGAGCCAAAGGGGTTATAGGTATTATTACTAACTTGGCTTTGTTAAATAACACCTGTAAGTTCCCTGTTAACATTCCGTACTGAAAGACATAATAGGAATAATACTTCATACTTGAATCCAATGATTTTCAGATCCCAAACAGAATCTGGATTTGTTGCTAATGATTCCAGTCTATAGCCGCTCAGGTTTTTTGTTTACGACACGACTGCAAACAAAGGCGGTGCTGCACAATATGGGTTCTGTGACAATAAATTTTCTTCTGCTTAGCACCTGGACCAGAGACAAGGATGTGTAGTGAAGGTACCACTTGTGTCTGGATAGTGGACAATGAAAATGAGGGAGCTGCTAGTGCTGTTGATGGATCAAACCAAACTCTCTATTGATGGTATTTCTGGTCCTTCCAAAGCTTGTTTACTTTGTGTGTGTGCACTCATGGACCATTGCTCCCAACATCTCCTAATAGAACAGTCAGAACAGTGCAGGTGGTAGGCAGTTAATTGAAACAACCATCCTGCTTCTCTCAGTCCTATTATGCTTTTCTTCTCAAAATCTGTCGAGTGGGCAAAATGTCTTTGAGTGCCTTGTACAGGGATATCCAGCACTCAGCATGGGAAGGGCAAGAGAATAATTCATATAATATGATTAGTTGACCTGTGAAGTCTATAAAATTAATAGCTAATCAAATGAAATTGCCCATATCTGAGGAACTAATCATCTGAAACTGTGACAAAATTAGGACCCAAGTGTATTTTGCCCTAATGCACAGTGAGGAGGAGGGTAAGAGAGACAAAAACATAGTATCACTATATAAGTAGAATCTTGGGTTTACCAAGTCTCAAAGTTCCATCAGATGTTATCTTCATGCCAGCAGAATATTTCGAAGGACTGCTAGCCTTATCTAACCACAGCCTCAAAAATATTTCATTTCTAAAACTATTATAAAACTAACATTTCTAAAATATCTGTAATTGTGTAGAAATCGAGATCTGTTTCATAAAGCTATCTGTACAGTTTAAGTGCTTACAATGGACCTTTTAAGGGAATGATGCAACAAAGGATAGGGGATTCTGTGACATTCATTAAGCAGCAGAGCCATGTGTAAGCTTGAATGGTTTACCTCATTGGGAGTGAGCTGTTGTTGCTCCATGCAGTTCCATTTTACAGCTCTTATTAGCACTTGTAGGTGACTGATGCAGTTCGAGCATGGCAGAAATTTGCTGTCTTACTGACTGTCTTATGAAAAAACTATGTTTGAAGTAACTCTTTACTATGATCCATTCTCCTGCCAATGGTTGTCTAGTGAGGTTACATGGCTTGATTTTATTCATCTATTAGCACTTAATAATGAAGAGGAGTGTTGATATACCACTCTGGAAAAATTAAGAAACCACAGCAAATTGTGTTTGAGTAAAATTAAATGGTTTTGTGTTATTCTCTAAACTAAGGACCAGTATGTATTCCCTTGCAATGAGACCATTCAAGGAAACAAAGTGATTTTTTTTAAACTTTGGAACGTTCAGAAATCAATATTTCAATCGCGCACACAGACAGACAGACAGACAGACAGACACACACACACACACACACTCTAAATTGTAATTGGTCTATCTGTTATTTTAACTATTATATTTTAAATGTTTTCTCTGTTGACATTTATTTAGTTTCTGTCTATTTAAACTATTATTATGAGCTAATTATTTAGATAACTTGGTTATGTCTTACATTTTAAATCTAAGCTGCATAAGTGTGATTTTTGAGTCTTGGTCCACATATAAATGTTTTTTTTTTTTTTTTTTATTGTCACACTAGATCAATTTGGGTCTAACCTTATAGTTTAGGAGAAAATCTAAACCTGCAAATCTGCTTTGAGACTCCATTGTGAAAAGTGCTATAGAAATAAATCTGACTTGATTTATCCTCAATAATTACGATTTGGTTCACATGATGACCTAATGAATACTAAATTTGTAAAAAGTATGTCTCTGCTGTATGTTGGCATTAATCAGATAGTGGAATGGAATTACATGTAGATATGATAATTTTAAGAAAATGTTTATTGTCCAGAAATGTACACATTTCCAGAAATTTAGTCATATTTACTATTAAAAGTTTAAAAACATGACGTTTCCAGGCATATACTCTACATATAGAAACAATGGAGTTAGAATAGGCTGTCTCAGTCAGAGGTGGTCACAAGTTTTTCACTTAAGTAAAATACTAATCTGTTAAAAAAAAAACTCAAGTAAAAGTTGAAGAATAGATTATATAGTTCGCTTAAGTAGAAGTATTATATAGTACATATGCTACTTAATGTACTTAAAGTAAAAAAAAGCAAAAGCATTTACTCTAACTCTTGCATTTGTAAAAAAGGATGCTTTTAATTTCGGGCGAGGGACACATCCAAGACACTGTGGGTGCATAATAGTTTGGACTACATGAATCATGTGCAGTCGCACAGTTGACATTATCTTTAGTTAATCACATCTAAGCATAATCAAAAATTTCTAGACACGAGAAACCAAAATTGTTGGAGTTGTTTTGTAAATGCTACTAAATTATTCATAACTAGACATGCCAGTATTTAGTAATGCAATATATCATGATATTTAATGCAAACAACATTTATCATAGACTCTCTGAAACAAACTGCCGTTTCACCAATTATTAGAGCAGTTCTGCTAAACACTACACTAAACTACTTAACAATAAATAAAATCTAATATTATACAGTTTTTGTTTTAAAATATACCATTTTTTTCTTCACAGAAGCAGAATACCTTGTATCTTTGGGAAAAGTCTTAAGTAAAAGTCTGATTAACAAAAAAAGTGTAAACTGTTTTATGTAAAGACTTTAACAAACCTGCATGAACACAATTTTTATCGTAGGTAAACTTCAGCTGTAAGAGACAGAATCTAAAAAACTGATTTTGAAATAATTAATTTGCATTTTCTGGCATGAAATAAGCATTTGATCACTTACCAACCAGCAAGAATTCCGGCTCTTACAAAGTTCTTAGTTTTTCTGTTAAGTTTTACTCCTATTCTGCACTCATTACCTATATTAACTGCACCTGTTTGGACTCGTTACCTGTATAAAAGGCACCTGTTTATATGCTCAATCAATCAAACTCCAAACTCCACCATTCCAAAGACCAAAAAGTTGTCTAAGGATACCAGGGACAAAATTGTAGACCTGTGCAATGCTGAGATGGGCAATATACAACAGCTAGGTGAGAGGGCAACAACTATTGGCGCAATTATTAGAAAATGGAAGAAACACAAGATGACTGTCAGTCTTCCTCCGTCTTGGGCTCTATGCAAGATCTCACCTTGTGGGGTGAAAATGATTCTAATAAAGGCCAGGAACCAGCCCAGAACCTCATGGGAGGACCTGGTCAATGACCTGAAGAGAGCTGCTAGACTGTTAGAAACACACTACGCCTTCATGGATTAAAATCCAGCACACAAGACCCCCCTGCTCACACCAGCAAATCTCCAGACCCTCAGTGTAACACCTTCATTGGTTTCTACCTCACCTCAAAATCTAACGAATTAAAGCTGGTGTAGCTGGTAAGGTAAAACAAACAACAGTAATTTTGCTTGCCACATGCATTTGGCTGTATAGTGTATATTAACTGACCACATTAGCTGGAGTTATATTCAACCTGATGTGTGTGTCTGTCTGTGTTTTTTTTTTTTATCAGTTTCACAACCCATATGTCAGATGCATAATATAAGTGCATACAAAATAATGATGGAAGGCACAGTTACTTCTGGTATCACTACAGACTAGGAACTTGCTTCCCATATGCTATTTTAGACCTGTTGACTCTCTGTTGGGAGTAAAAGTTTCAGCAGAAAACAAAGTGTATGCTTAATCAGCAGGATTTGACGAGCTACACAAAAGAATAAAGTGTTTGCTAAAAGCTCTCTGAGGAAATTTCAGCTACTTGGAAATGTCTAGACGCCAGAGCAAGCTGCGCTTCTTCCCACTCTGGTCTGTGTATAAAAATGATTCAGGAGCTAATTAGGTGTGTTTATAAAACGTATCCTTTTCAGGCATTGTATTTTGCCCTGAGAGTCGGGTAACATTAGGGTTGTGGTGATATACAGTATTATAAAAATAGTTACAGTAGTTATGCTATTAATATTGGCAATACTGATTCACATAAAATGTTAAAAAACAACTAATTTGACAAGATAGTGTTTATGCTATATGAGAGCATAAACAGTATAACAAGTAATGCTAATGCTCATTACAATGGCACAGAAACATAAATATAAAAATATTGATTAATATACAGTGGTGCTTGAAACTTAAGCACCATTTAGAATATTTTGTATTTCTGTATAAATATTACTTCATCATTGAAGTGCCAAAAGTAAATAAAGAGTATCCAGAAAAACAACTGAGACAAGAATGATAGTAGGCCAATTATTAATGTATTGACCAGCAAATACCACTCCAAGAGAAAGGTGTGTAATAGTCTGCAACAGGACCCATGCTGACTTCTGGGCATCTCAGGCTCTTTGACATATTGGCGGTAATGTTCACGAGTCTTCCTTCAGGAGACCACTGGGCTGTGTTGCAAGAAGAAGGCTGGTTTAAATGAGAAGGGTTATGTTTGAGAAAGGAACACACTACATTGCAGAATAAGGACTTTGTCCCAGCCGTGAAACATGGTGGTGGTAGTAACATGATTTGGTTCTGTTTGGGTAAGGACAACTTGCTGCAATTATTGGAAAGATGAATTATTCCACAAAGTCCTAAAGTACAACAGCTGTCTGTGAACTAAATTGTGTGGACATTGTGTGGACAATTGTGTGGGTTTTGCAGCAACACTGCAACCATGAACCCTTAATCTAGGAAACCCACCAACATGCCTGTGCTGAAGCTGCATTATCCTCTACTTTGCTTATTGCACATGGCAAAAACAGACACAAGTAGTTTTAATGTGTAATACAGTGTTGGAGCCATTCTCACTTAAAACCTAAAACACAATCAATGCAATCATTTTAAATGTGTTTAAAATAGTTTTGCATGCAATTTAATAGCAGGGGTATGTGGAAGATAAATACAAAAAATAAATATAAAAAATGAATACAAATATTCAATTATTTTACACCTGTTGTTCTGTCTCAGGTGTTAGTAATTATGCAAATATACTTTTCTTTATAAATTTCACTTAATAATACATTGACTCTTGTTAAACCACAGATCTCATTTACATTACATTTTCATGGTATTGTTAGTCCTCATATTGTGTATATTTTTATATTTACCTCTGTGTATGTTTTTATGTGTTCCTCTTATCACATCCCAGCAAAAAATGCTTGTGTAATTATGTTCCTCCAAAACGAAGCCTTAAGAAAAGATTAAAAGTTCAATAAATCGGTAAAAACTAGAATCCAGGCTCATAAAACTTTGCTAGAGTTTGTGCTAACGATTGAAGTACCTGTACATATTTAGAGTGACCTCGTTCAGAGGATCTCCTTTGCCGTCAGAATACTCTATGTATTCTAAAGAGTGCTTGCACACTCAGGACAAAATCTCATCCAGCTCCAATCTCATTCCATTCACATGTCTTTATAATGAAGTCACAACTGTGAACAAAGCTCTTGCATTGTAGAACTATGCACTATTGCACTGTGGCTATTATCATTCAATCCAACAGGTTCACATATTTTTCCTGACAGTTTTGCACAGCTGCTTGGCACAATAGCCACATAACGAGTTGAGCTTAAAATAAGGTGGTTTAATTTAGAAGGACATTTGACTTTCCCTAACTAAGTGAAAATGTATTTGCTTGGTCAGACTCATGAGCAGGATGTTAGCATGTTGAAATTTTTGCTAGCACTGATATTAATTTAACCATGTCCTCTCATTTGCAGACATTTATTTCATCATGACACTGTCTTTCGTTTGGAAGGTGACAGTGATCACTCTGGTGAGCTGCCTGCCCCTGTACATCCTGAAGTACCTTCGAAGACGCTTCTCGCCTCCCAGCTACTCCAAGCTGACCTCCTAAAGCTGAATCGCGACAGGAAAGGGGCATTTCCGGGTTTGATTGTTGGCCAGGTTGTGTGTGTTTTGTGCGGCCAACAGTCAAGTTTACACAGGCTTCATTTTACTACATGTAGTTCTAACTATAAAGGCAGTGGGGACCGTGCTCTGTGGTTGTATTGCAAATGCATGATTTCATAAAGAATCTGCTCATTTGTGCCGTTTGCAGTCACGCCAAAGCTATGCAGTCAAGCCGTGCTCTTAGAGGGCCATCTTAGCTGAGTCACAAGGGTATTTTTATGCTTGATTGCTTGAGTGAGTCACTGGTGAGGACGGCTAAACAAGGTGGTTACTGTGGCTCAGTCAGGGCCTGTGAGAAATCAGTGCAATTAATTGAACTTTTTTTTATCTGTTTATAAAAACCAGTATAGGGGGGAGAGTTAAGTGCAACGTGGAAAACACATGTATGTATTTGTCAACTTTCTGCATGACATGAAACAGCTGATTTGAAATGATTAGGGATGCACAGATTTTTACTGTTATAAATTCATAGGCATGCGCCATTTAACGACCACATTACGTTCTGTGAAATGACTAAAATGGACTTTGAGTGGACATTACCATTGTCTCTATGCTACATAAAAATTCTTCAAATACACCAACTAGGTTCCATACGTGAATTAGCGAACAAGTGAGCGCGCGACTGGTAATGGCACACACAGATTATGGACTTCTGCTTTTTAACTGTCAACTCCAGCCTCTGTTCGTGGATCTACACATTTGAATGGCTGTTACGTTGACCAGCTGTTAATGGCCACTAAGTCAAAAATCAAAAAACAGATATTTGTTCCTATGATCATTTATTGTTATTGTTAACTCTAGGTCATTCACTAAAACGGACATTGATAAGGTGGACGTTATGGCTCATACCTGTGGTTAATCAAAGATCTGCATACATGATACTGTTAAGCATGGGTGCTGTAAAGCCAGGCACGAGTCCCAGCACTTACCAACCTGCATAAGAACAAAACTTGTCTGAGAAAAGGTGAAGATGAGAAGAGAGCAATGGTGCACGTCCTAACAGCTGCAATCTCCTCACATCTATTACCAGTCAACAAACATTTAACAAGAAGTGGTGGATTAGTGGTTAAGGCTTAGAAGATTGCAGTCTCAGCCAAACTGCCTTTGTTGAGTCCCTTAACCCTTAATTGCCTCAACTGTCACTTTTAATGACAGCACCCATACCTTTCTTATTAGAGTATCCGCATTGATAGGCAATAAACAAAAACAAAAACATGATTGCCTTTAAGGGTTGATCATATCGTTCTACAACCCCTAATCAATAATGGTTGAAAATTCTAATTTTAAAAATAGGCTGGCATTTACTTCTATTTCATTGCATGAACCCAAGATATTTCATGTTTTTTCTGGTCATGTCATTTGTTAATAATCTTCCATGCGTGCATTTAAAAAAAACATTGGGACCACTGTGTAATGTTGCCATTTTTATCACAACACTTAGAGACATTTTGGCACAGAGGATACTGATTTACTGTTTCAGGTTTTATGTTGGCCCATTTTTCCTGCGAACGTGTCTTAAAGTGTGTGCCAGTAAAGTGTAATTATTGTCACATTTTTCATTTCTAAATTCTCTACACATTCCCTGTTGAGGACATGACAGGCCGTTAGTAAGCCAGCCCAGATACATACCCTCTTTTTCTGTAGCCATGTCTTTGTAATGTGAGCAGCATGTGGTTTTTGCACTGGCTTGTTGAAAAATGCATGGAGTTCCCTAGAAAAGTCAACTTAAATGTACCTTATTTTGCTTTAAACATTGAGTTCAGTCAAACATTAATGCTGCCATCACATACGTGTAAACTACATTTACCAAGGGCACTGACACAACTCCATACCATGACAGACCTTGGCTTTTGGACTTATTGATGATTCCTCCTTGTTTGTTTTTTTAACAACTAAAATGAAGTTGACCAAATATAACATGAAATGTACTGGGATTATACTGTCTGCAATAAAATTAAAGTCAGAGAAATTGTAAGACACAGTGCTTGTGCATGTGCCTGTATTTGTGAGGACCCAAACGTCAATTCCATAATAGATAAATTTGGAATTTTGACTAGTGAGGACACTTTTTCATCTTATTTCAACTTATGTAACTGCTTTCTTTTAGAAAAACTTTTATTTGTAAAACCAAAAAAGCCAAAAGTCTTACTGAGGATAGTCTTAGGTGTAGCACTAATTAACTGCAGTAGTCATTCGTGTTAATGAAAGGTCCTCATGAGGATAACAATGCAAATATGCCTCCACACTGTCACTTAACTTTTTCTGGTTTCAGGTCTCGATGGCTTAAGGCTTTAAACTACAGAATCGAAAGGCAGTTCAAATTCTAGTTTGCCACGCTGCCACCATTTGGCCTTTGAGCTAGACCCTTAAACCTTACATGTTCAGCTTTAATCCAAGTGTCTGGATAAAAGCATCTGCTGAATCCTGTAACATATTTTCACACTTGAACAGGATGGGCCACTTTTCATACAGAATCTGTGCATTCCTCATCAAAGGTATTCATGTCAAAAGTATTTTTGGTGTACGATATGTGTTTATAAAGAGTAGGTTCTACACTACAAAATCATTGTGCATGCGTGTTTGTGTTGCTGTAAATGTGCACGCATTTAGACCCCAAAATCTGGGTTGTTTTTTTTTTTTTTTTTTTTTTAAATTAGCCCAGTGTGTACAGACAAGAATAGGTTTGGCCGTGAGGCTGCATTTGTGGAGGGTAATGCCACAACCAGTTATATTTTAGCTTACCTTTTCTAGTCTCTTGTGGTGTTTCTCTGTTTAGGTGCATGGCTCATAAAAAGAGAACCTTCTCTCCACATCAACTTTCACACTAGTCATACTTGTAACGAGCAGATCACATGGGTTAATTACAGTCAGCGTCCTGGATTTGAACTTATACTCCACTACATGCTTCACAATAATACCGGGTTTGTAAATAATCGTTGTAGAGATTGAATTCAACTTTTCTTAACTGTTTCCGTGTGCTTTCCTGTGTAACTCTTTGCTGGATAGCAGTAGTGACAGTTTTCAGTTTGTGCTACTTAAAAAGGTGCCATGTTCACTTCTCACTCTACTGGGTTCTACTTCTAGTTTACGACTGTGCAGACTTTTTAATTTTGTAAGCGATTTTTTATTATGGGTGCCTGAAGGATTTGCACAAGACTGCATACCAGGCAAGATAATCTTTTCATCTTGTAATACATGTATTGGATATACGGGAATAAGTTAGAAAAAGAATTTTAAACAAATAGTAAATGGACTTTCAAGCATTTGATGTAGTAATTACCCTCTGACTCAACAGCATTTTGTTGGGTGTTGGAAGAAGCACCTTATAATTAACTTTTTCAGTGTTGTACTGCTGATGAAACAGGAATGATCGACACCCACTGACCACTTTATTAGGTGCAATTCTTTTATTTTTAATTCATTGTCTTTATCAGTACGATTGTCCATACAGATGCACTTTGTAGTCCATCTGTTTCTCTACTTTATTTGTCCTCTTTACTCTGTCATCTTATGCTCGTGACCCCCACAGGACCGCCACAGAACCGCCACAGATCAGGATGTTGTGTGTAACGTGTTGTGCTGGCATCAGTAGATCAGACACAGCAGTGCTGCTGGAGTTTTTGTTTTATTTACCGTCAGTGAGGATTCACCCCTTTATTAGTAATCGCTGTTATTTCAGCAGCACTTGCTGTTAACAGTTTCCTAATATGAGGCATACAGACAAAACTTCCATAGACAGTGGCAGTGAGAGTGGGTTGGGTCAGACACCTCGGTGACTGTCAGAATGAGACATTGAAAGGTTTCCACCTACTCATCATGTTAGTGTCTTCATGTTACTTTCTGTTCTGGTCTCCGGTTTTACCAACACCATAAATAAAAGATTTATAGACTTTAAGGGTGAACATGTTAGGCTTGGGGCTAACCCTGATCCTGACTTAATCAGCCTCCTTTGAGATGAATTGGAATGCCAAATTTAAGCCAAGGCACGTCGTGTTCCAAAGTCTGGTGGAATGCCTCAAAGGTGCAGACTGTTGTAGTAGCAACAAGGGACAGATTTCACAACACATTTCGGTGTCATTTCTTTTCGTGTGAAATTCTTTGAATATGGTTTTCATCTTGTCTGGTGATGTAATAATGTGATCACCCTTTGTAACCTTTTTGTGTGTCATCTGAGCAGCTCTTGGTTGTAATATCCCTCCTTTTCCAGCTCTTCCTACCCTAACTCTGCAAGATTTATTGACCAGTGCTTGCTGATTATTCTTGACACATTTAATAATTCTGCTAAATGTCATCAAGCAAGCAGGGAGTGGTGAATTTTTTTTTGCTGTGTGGTTGCAGGATACACCCAGGTTTGATTTCTAAAGATTTTAATTAGAAATCTAGTCTGATCTTAGAAATCTTAAAAAGTCTTTTAATAGATTTTCCTTCTTAACCACGCAAAGTCATGATGCAAAGTCAGATGCAAACTTTTGCACTCAACTCTTACCATCATATATGTTGTTTAACTTCAGTTGCTGTTGTAGTCACTCTTTTTCTAAATGGCCAAGAATCCTTTTTATTATTATGTTTATTAAGCAAGCGGGAGTTATTGTAAATAAATACATATTATTTATTAACACTGCTTGGCGTTGGGATTTGTACTAATTGTTTCAGGACTACAAGAGTGTCAGTTGCGTGTTAAAATAAAGATGAACGTTTTCCTGTCAAGGAGTGTGCACTGTGGTTTTAATTGCTCCATGAATTAAAGGAAGGGGCTACAAAAACGTTTATGGTTGTGTGTTCAGTGTAGCAAAAAAAAATCATTGTTATTAAGTCGAATTAGGTCAAATGTTTATCAGATTGTATAAATGGAGTGCTTGAGTTGAGCAGTGCAAGACACTTGGAAGGTTCTCAGTAAGTGTGTTGTATCTGTGTGTTACTGTCGTTGTGAGTACTGAATGGACTGGAATAAGTGTGTGCGTGTGTGCGTGTTTATATCCTTTTGATGGCAAAATATCATGCTTGTAAATACCTAAAAACTGTGGTTATGTGAGGACAACAAAAATATAAAATACACTGGGCACTTTATTAGGTACACCTGTTCAGCTGCTCGTTGGTGCAAATATCTAATCAGCCAATCACATGGCAGCGGCTCAAAGAATTTAAACATATAAATGGTTTGCAAATGTTACGCGCATTTATTATTATAGAGATTTTTTTTGATAGAATAAAATGCTAAGATGCCTTTCCATCCACTACAGTTATACAAATAATTTTAAGTCATGTAAATAAACGGTTAGGGGGGACATCGAAATAAGTAAAAATGAAGGAGTTTAGCTTGTTCTTTTAGAGAAATAACCGTTACAGCCATATAACGTCTTTTTATGGCTGTGTTCTTTGTATTTCAGAGACGGCAGACAGGACGAGCAGTGACCCACCTAATAAGGGTTGAAATTTGTGTTGTGTGTGTGCATGTGTGTGTGTTGGTTCGCCCAGAAGCTCTCTTGATCACATCAGAACTCTTCATTAATTCAATCATTTTCTCATCCACTGGATCCGGTACATTTTGTTGTGGGTGGGGGGGTGTTCGCATTCAGTCGGGTCAACCATGAAATCATCATCATCTACATGTAACAATACTCATTTTGTTGTGTTTTTGGTCTGATCAGGAGGAACGGAATTATATAACTTTTTTATACAGTTTTATACATTTTTGTTTATTGGGGAAAAACCCTGGTCAATGTGGAATCTTTTCAACCTTATCCTAGTATCTAACATTTTTTAAAACTTTTTGAAAAAAAGAAAAATGGTGGATGGAAGACTAACCACGACCTGCTGTAGTTATAACCCAGAATCAGATTATGGAAGAAAAGTAATTTAAGTCACTTATGGCATATGGCTGTTGGTGCTAGATGGGCTGGCCTGAGTACTTCAGGAAAGTGTTGATCTAACTGGTTTAAATTGACAGGAAGGCAACAGTAACTGAAATAACCACTCAGTACAAACAAGGTATGCAGAAGAGCATGTCTAAATGCATGACATGTCAACCCTTAAAGCAGATGGGCTGCAGCATCTGAAGAGGGCACGTTTAACGCATGGTCATTACATGGTGCATACATGTGCGAGCATATGGGTGTTTTACTGCACCAGGAGAGGACGACTGGGATGCCGTCACTTTTTTAAAGACATCGGTGTCTAAAATAAAGTAAAAGTAGCTCATTACTGCCTTTTCTGTAAATCATTTATTATCCTCTGTCAGGTGTGATTATTGAGTATAACACCACTGTATAGAGCCAGTGGCCCTGAGCTAAAACTTAAACAGAACCATAAGATTAAAAACAGCCATGCCATGTGGAACAAAAGTGACTCAGCAAAAGCTGTATCCAATATTACATTGTACAGTGGTTCTCCACAAACACAATTCAGTGGATTTTAAAGGTCATAAAACCTGCATGTATTTTTTGTCATGTTATGTTGTACTAGGTAAGAGAGCTTGTCTGACCCAGTCTCAACACTGTAAAAAAGGATTCGGGCACTACAGTACCCAGAATGCATCATAAAGGTATGTCTAAGTTCCAACCTTCTTACCACAGTTTTTCTGTATGTTCTAGTGCATTGCTGTATGTAGTCAAATGGTTTTAGCCCAATAGTATTAGCTGTTAGGTATTGTTGCCTTTGTACAGTAACAACATCACCTTGATCACCTTGACCGAACAGTCTGGGAGACGTCGGTGGTTACACCACTGTAGTAGTCTTTTGGCTATAATTTAATGGCACTCCGCTGGCTAGGCAGGCAGGCCATTACACCCTCGAGTCGATGCCAATTTAGGGTGACCGAATTACCTAACACACGTCTTTGGACTGTGGTAGGAAACTGGAATAAACCCAAGCAGACAAGGACTATGTATTTTAAGCTAACATTTTGGCTAGTCATACATTAGCAAGAAAGGGAATATTAACTTTTTATGACCACACTCTTTTGACTGAATGTAACGGAGTTAGATAATTAGAATTTGAATGACTTATTGCAGGAACCTAACTTGAATTACTTGAATATTAACCAAATTACCTTAAACTCGGAGTATAAATCCTGAGAATACCTTGTGACTTACACATAGGAGACTAATTTACACCTTTAGGTACAACCAATCAAATCCAGTGTAAATGACCCCCACCTCAGTCAGTCAAAGTCAAATAATTATTTCTGTAGCATTTTGCACAATGGAGCATTGTCTCAAAGCAGCTTTTTAAAGCAATTCTATCCCGATTGAGCAAACCTAGGATGACTGGGAAAGTAAACTCCCCAAACATTATGAGGAAGAAACCTTGGAAGGGACCCAAGACTCAAAATGGGACCTATCCTCCTTGGACAGCTGTAGTGGTTTTGATTACATCAGATTAAAACATGCTGTTCCTTGAGGATTCCACTAGTAGTAGTGCAAGGGAAAACAAAGAATCCACCTATGTTTTGACAGATGCTTTCAGATGGGCTCCCAGATACAGTTGTGGTAAAGGACCCTTTATCCCTCCAAAAATCTGCAAGCCTCTTCCAGACTGCTGAGACTCGCCTCAAAATTTGACTAGGCTTGATATCTGCTACATAAAATGAGTAAACACCCTACCCCCCCAGTCCAGATGTACTATGCTGAGAACTATCCAAACAATCGTATGGCTGCAGTTAGTTTTGTTTTGTTCTACATAGTATTAAATCAAGAGACTACTCACTTTTCCAACCTTGTTTTAATACCTATTGCCAGTTTTCTCACTTCAATGTTGTATGTCAAACTCTATAAATGAAACTAGATATTTTCATGGGTATTGGGGTCAGGCTGTAAATTATAAAAGTAACTATTTCATAGCGATATGCTTTTCTTTAGACATTGTATATAACCTGTTTTTCTAGAAGTGGTTTTAATCCAGTAGCGTTAGCTGTAAAACAACATTACATTGTAACATAAAGTACTAGGAATTCTAACTACAATCAGTACTGACTGCAAGCAATTTGATGTATAGATTTATACAACTGAACTAGTGAACTTAAAATAGATATCTTACATTCAGAACAGTATGTACACAATGTTGGTCTTTATTGAAGACAATGTATAGTAAACATATTGTATAGTAAATGCTTATCGGAATGTACCTTGTTCCAAAAAATTATTTGGGCGTGAATAGTTCGTTTCCAAATAGGGAAAATTCAATTCTTGAATTAAATTCATAGGTACAAATAACATTTGTAATTTTAATGGAATAATGATCATATATAACAAAGTGGTGATGACTGGGCTCACATTTCAAACTTGGATTTGTCTCTCCATAATACTTTATCTACTGATTTTTATTACCGTCTTCATGATCTTAAGCTTCTTTAGTCTTTCACCTGTTCCAATTCTGAAACATTGGTGTCTTGGCTGCTGCCCTTCCAAAAAAAAGACTACTTCTATGTTTGAAAGTTTTATGAAGGCAAAAGCTATGTAATGTTTTTTTTTCCTTTTCAAAAAAGGTGTCACTTTCATCAAAAATGAGAACATTTATTGTGTTTTTTGGAACACCAAAGAAATTGCATAGGTAATCTCACAACCATCTCTGACATTTTAAGGATAGGACTATACAGTACCTATAGAAAGCCACACCCTATCAAAATATGTAGCCTTTGACACATAAACAATGTAAATTTAGAACTAAAATCAATATTTTACAGCTTTATTTGTGTATTATACCCTCAACATTTATGTGAAAATAACATATTAAATTGACCAATTGTAGAAGTTAATTAGAAAATGCCTTATGTGTATAAGTCTATCCATCCTTTCATCCATTGCCTTCCCCTTAATTCTCATGGGGTCGCAGACCAGCCGGTGCCCACCCGGCAACTCTGGGGGCGCAAGTCTGAAAAGGCTCTGAAAAAGTTATCTGCTCCCCTTCCAAAAAAGACCATTCCAGATCAAGCTTCTTCAGACTGTAGAATGGTCAACTTGGCATCCTGATGAAGCTGTCAGATGCTGCTTTTGGTCAAGTGTAATGTGAGGTCACTTTAAATACGTACCTTTGTAACCTATAAAAGCTGTTTTTAAAATTGTTTTCAGTATTTTAATACTGCATAGACATTTCCTGTATTTTTTGGTTGTATGCCAATACAATTCTTATACAAATATATTGGGAACTATACTGCTCATAAACATTTCAGATTGAACTGTATTTGTTTTTCTAGAGGAAATGAACTGTCCATTGTCCCCTAACATTGCCTAGCCCAGATGGGGAAAAATGGCTTGACCATTGAATCTGTTAAAAGTATCTTTTCATATTTGCATTATTTTTGGGATACCATGATAATTCAAGTGGTTAGCACTCTCAACTAACTCCAGAAGTAGGTAATTATTCGATGTCACCCCACTGTCGAACTATTATTATTATTATTATTGTTATTATTATATAACCCTGATGTTTAGTGGATTTTTGTAAAGATGCAGAGCTTAATTGATTGGTCAGCATCACATTAAAAGCAGAAGTATGTCATACTTAAGACTGGAGTACAACTCTACTTTCATTGCAATAAATTGATTACTTACTCTATGTTTCCTCTAACTTTATTAAAACTGTGTCAGTTACCCGCATCTGCCCTAAACCTAAATACCCCCAAAAAGGTCTGTTTAATAACCTCATTAGGATAAACACAGATAGCTCTTTTATAAATAACATTCTTAAACATTCCTAGCAATCTGAAACTTTAGTTAGGATTACTTAACATTCGATCACTTACAAACAAAGCAGTGATTGGAAATTAATTAATCACTGATAAACACTTACACACACTGTCTTACCGAAACTTGGCTTAGACCAGACTAATATTTAGCCTTAAATGAAGCCTCCCCTCCCGGGTACAGTTATGTTCAGTTATGTTCAATGTCCTAATGGCCGTGGAGGACACATAGCAGCAATTTTTGACAAAGATAAAATTTCTCAATGTGATTGATCCATCATTATGTAAATCTTAACCATATTATTTTTTCTATTTCACTATTTATTGCCCACCTAGTCCTTACTTAGAATTTCTTCAGAAATTCGCAAATTTTCTTGCCTGCTTAGTACTTTTAACAGATAGGGCTCTAATTGTAGTTGATTTTAACATTGACTTTGAAAATGAGCAGGGTCCACTTAAAATTGCTTTTGAGTTTAGGTCTAGAATCCATGAGTATCACTCAGAATGTGATTAGATCCAATCCCTACATATTTACTCAAATCATTAATACAGAGTATTATAGAACCACTACTTGTTATTTTAAATTCATCCCTTACCTTTGGTTATGTGCCAAAATCCTTTAAATGTGCCATAATAAAACCCCTGATTAAAAAAGCCAATCTTGATCATTGTGTTCTGTCTAAATAGAGACCAATTCATTAATGATATATTAATATAATCTCATAAAGGATGTATTTCTTCTCTTGTTTTAATAAATTTAAGTGCAACATTATACTATAGGTCATGATATCTTACTGAATGTTCTAGAAAAAACTATAGGTGTTAAGAAACTTTAAAATAAAATTGGATCATATCAGTCCTGTTTTGTCATCTCTTTACTGATTACCAGGTAAATTTCGCATTGATTACAAAATACTTCTTGTAATATATAAAGCTTTATACGGTCTGGCCCCACATTATCTGAGTAAACTCTTAAAACCTTACAAACCAGCTCTGGTTCTTCCCCTTCTAGCTATGATGCAATAGTTAATGTCGCCGGAGTTTCATGCTGCACCAGGCTTCAGTGATTGTTAATAGACTTTGTGCTCCTAGCCAATAAGTAACTACATTTTCTATTTTCTCTCCAAAGTGATGTTCCAGTACCAGTTCTAGCACCACACACTTAGATGCTCCTCCACCTCAGAATCACTCTACTGGTCTTCATCAGCAGAAACCAGTCCCAACCAGATCCCATCAGAGCGTAGTAACACCCTCCGTCATTTAGTAGGAGACGATGTGCCTCCAATAACTTACCGCTGAGGACTATTTATCAACTATATTTTGTTATTTAATTTAAATTATATTACTAATTAAAGTTTTATTATTCATTTAAATTAAATAATTTACTTAAGTTTACTATTACTGCAACTTGATTATTTCAAATAACATCTAGGCCACCCAAGGAGGATGGGACCCTTTTTGAGTCTTGGTCCTACCAAGGTTTCCTCCTTTTATATTCGAGTTTTTCCTGTCCACTGTCACCCTAGGCTTGGTCAATTTGGGATTTACCTTTTAAGATGATATAATATTGTAAAGCTGCTTTGAGACAATTCACCATTGTAAAAATAAAATAAATTTGACTTTGACTTGTAGGTTTTGGTATAATTTTTGAATCTTAAGATTTCAGGAGTGTGCCCTTGCTCTCTGTTGCGCTTTGTATCAAGCATATAATGCCCTGACAACCAATGGAAGGAGAGAGTTATTGCCCTCTGCTGTGGCCCGGGCATGGTGGCACTGGTTTCTGTTGATGAAAAGCAGTAGAATGATGCTAAGGTGGAGGAACATCTTAATGTGTGGTGCTGAACCTGGTACCAGAACATAAGCTCAGAGTGAAAATGTAGTTATTGATTAAGGGCACAGAGTCTATTAACAATCACTGATGAAGCTTAAAACTCCAGCAGCATTAACTATAGCAGCATTGTTAGAAAGGGGAGAAACAGAAAGTATTAAAGTCAAAAGGGATCACGTCAGACATTGGCAACCCACCTCTCCAGCAATCAACAAATCTAAATCTCTCTGACTATAAGCCCCCAACTCTGCCCTTAGTCTATTTAGTAAAAAACCAAGCCTGCTAACCTACTTCAGATGATCTAGAACCACCACTGTTGCCACATGCTTATTCGTTGGGGACAGTAGATCTAGGTGTTTGTAAAGCTCCTCTGAGTAAATGTTCTATTGCAAATGGTGTTTTATAATAAATTTCACTTTCACTAACATCTTCCAAAATAGTCCTTTGTCATTGTTTGCATTCAACACAAAAATATAGTAGTTACACAGTAGTAGTAGTAGTAGTAGTAGTAGTAGTAGTAGTGGTAGTAGTGGTAGTAGTAGTAGTGGTAGTAGTAGAGTAATAGTAGTGTTTGACTCCAACAAAAGAAGAGGGTTTGCCTGATGACAGCTTGTTTAAAAGAAATATTTGCTGAGCGTGCACACACCTTAGGAAAGGCCTATTTTTAGACTGGCAGGGCTAGTACGCATTTATTTGCTTTTACGCCTACTCCTGTTGAGGAAAGCCCTCTTAAGGATTTAGCTTCTAATTGTAAACTGGAACAACATCTAGGGCTCCAGCTCAGCTCGAATAGTGCAGTAGTGGAACCGCCTTTCATTTTATTGCCTAATACACAATCTCTTTATAGCATAGTGTTGGCAGAGCTGAAGTCTCTACAATTCTCCCCAATTATTGTAATGACTTGTATGACTGTTAAACAGCAGCCATACAACATAGCAATAACAAAATCATGACATGGAAACTGTCACTCACTTACAAACTCTGATGTTATAAACCAAGTGGTGAATTGCATATCCAAGATAAATGTTTTTACTACAATATCAGTGTAATCGCAATGTTTATGACAGACCTCGTATCTTTATTAAAGGTCTCATTTTACATGAACTTTAGTTCAGAAACATCCTGAAGTGAGTGAGTGAGGGAGTGAGCATGTACTGTATGTACTGTCTACCTAGGTGTCCTTTTTTGTTGTGCAGTTCCACATTGACCTGATTGCTGATGTAATATATTACATCATATTATATATTTAACTGTAAATATTAATCTATTGATTATCTTAATCTACACAGGGTCATGGGGGCAGGAACAACCCTTGACGGGGCACCAATCCATTGTATTGCACACGGACACAGTCATGCACCAAGGGCCACTTTGGAGGCACCAATTAACCTCATATGCATGTCTTTGGACTGGGGAAACCAAAGTACCTGGAGTAACCCCAACCAAACTCCACACAGAAAGGGCCTAGGCCGCTCCATCCTGGGACTGAACCTGGGAGCCTCTTGCTGTGAGGCAGCAGTGCTACCCACTGACCCAATGTTACACGTGCATGTAGGGTTTGTTGTACATACGTGTACAGTTTAATGCAATTTTGGGCTCTCCTGCTCAAAATACACGTTAATTTATTAAGTAAAAAGTTAGGGAACAAACTTAAACCATTTAAAAATAAACAATTAAACAGTGCATTGAATGTTGAACAACATGTGTTTGACCGATGTGATCAGAAATGCCCACATTTTTGTGTAAAGTTGTTCTATCATCCTCCAATCCACCCTGTCTTTATCTATTTATACTGAAGCAGTAAATCACAAGAGGTAGTGCTATGATGTGAGATATTGTCACTGGTGTGCTGTGGAGCACGTTTTAGCACCAATCTTGTGTGTATTTTTGCGGTTATTCCACAATATAAAAATAGTTCCATTCTAACAGCACCCCACTGCTAAACAGAGTCATCAGACTGTGCCCTTCAGTCAAAACACATTATTTTCTAATAACTGTTTATTATACAGACAAGAAACAGGGCAACATAGACAATTCAAAGGCCATAAAATTGAAATGTTTTCATTTATTAAACAGAAAGTTTATTTAATGGTGCAAAATGAGTCAGCTTTCTAAGGCTTTTCCTCAGACATGCTAGTCTGCAAATAGAAGGAAATAACATTTGAGTGACATTCCGGTCTTAACGAAAGTCTAGGGTCCAGTTATAATTGATTAATGATTATTAATTTGTAAGACAACGCTATTAATGTTAATATTATCAGTCAGAAATGTAAAGTGAGAGAGATATTGCATCCACAGCTTTGTTGGATTAAGAGCTAGACTTAACAGATACTTGAATGAACCCCCGATCGGTTGAGGATGTGATGTGAGAGTTACACCACCAACATCTTTGTGGGTGTTGTAAAGAAAAATTAAGAAAGAACGGAGGTGATGCAGTAGAACCAACAAAACCAACTAGATTAAGAATCCAGTACATTTGATTTGGTGTACTTAATTTCTCTGCCTTTCCAGCACATTAAGATCCAATTGAGACTGGTCATAAACAGCACGGTCTACTGAATTGAAAGAGAAACAAATGTTTTCTAACCCAAGAGATTTATTTATGTATTATAATTGTTTGGCAGTCTTTTACTTTTATAACAACATATAATGTTGCTGCTTTGTTATGACTGGCGTTGTGGCTAATTTACGGGGTAATGTGGCAGAGGATGCTTTGGTTAGAGAGGCAAACAAATTATGGGGTCAGAACTACTCTGATTACAAAAATTAGGGGATATTTCATTATGTATTTCCAATACATTTAGCCTAAACAAATACTACAGTAGTACCTTAAATGATTATATTGAACACATTAATTATTATTTTTAAAATCACAAAAAATGTATTCAATTAATGAGTAAATGTTTGGGTTCAAGTCCTAACAATGGCAATAAAACAAACATTGGTCCAAATAAGGACTTTAGATGTACAGAAGGGAGAGAAACCTGGAACTGATAGAAGAAATGTAATTTTACAGGCCTCCATTTGCACTTAGTAATGTAACAGTTGGGCAGCATGGTGGCTCGGTGGGTAGCACCGCTGTCTCACAGCAAGAAGGTCCCAGGTTCAGTCCCAGGGTGGAGCAGTGTGGGTCTTTTCTGTATGGAATCTGCATGTCCTACATTCCAAAGACATGTGTGTTGGGTTAATTGGTGTCTTTAAACAAGTGTGTGTGTGTGTGTGCGTGTGTACGCGCCCGCTCTATGATGGATTGGTATCACGTATAGGGCTGTTCCAACCCAGAGTTGCTGGGCACCAGCTGGCCGTGACCCCATGTGGATTAAGTGGAAGATGATGAATGAATGAATTTAACAGTCACTGTTATCCAGCAAAACTTTACAAATGTTACAGCCTTACAACATCTGCGGAACTTAAGAGGAAGAACCCAAAGCTAACAGCAAAACAATACTAACAGAATGTAACAGCAATTCAAATAAAGCATGTCAAAAAAATGTCAAAAGTTCCACATTTTAGGTAGATTAAGCACCATGGATTTTGGTTTGCTTGGCTGAGTCAGACAGCTTAAAATCATTAAGAGAACAATGAATGTATGATTGTATTAATCAATTTTACACTAGAATGCAGTCCATCCCTGAAATATAACAGATGTATGTTGTTTAGAAAGATAATGTGTGAAATAGCCAAAGAGTCGAGTGGAATCCTGTTCCTGATGGAAATAACACGCTAATGTAAAGTTTGATCAGTAGCCATTGGAAGCATTATTGCTACTAAGTGAGGTTCTTCAAAACTAGGGATGATGACATTTTACAAATTACTTTTATTATGTAATGTGTGATTATCAGCTCATTTTATGAATAAATCACGCAAAATGACTGGCTCAAGCTTTCTAGTAAAGGCATTTAAGAGCAGGTTTTAAATTCAGATTTTCTAATGTCCTCCCACACACACTGGTGTAGATTTGCTTGTCCTGGCTGTGACAAGTCTTATTCTATGTACTCAGCTGCTTTCCCCTACTCTGAACTAAGGGTGTGACAGAGAGAAGCTTTAGGCAGTGACATTGACTGGTGTTTTCTCTCTATCTCACCCTTTCAGAGTTTCACCACTCCTCACAAACTGCTTTGGAGGATAAATCATGAAAGAGACACTTTTTGTGCATTAATCTCTGTGTGGGTGCTATAGGTAGGCCCGTCTTTCCCCGTTCACACTGAAAGCTGGTCCGGAAATTGAATGGATTCCTTTTCTGTGAGAAGATACTGAATAATATTTCAGTGGTTTCGAATGATCGGTATGGAAAAAAACACAAACGGTTCCGTTTTTCCAAGTGAAGTGATGCATTCAAATTCTTCATACAACCTTTTTGCTGGATGGATATCAATTTGTGTAGGGCAGGATCATTTCTTCCCATCTACACTTTTTTCGTAGCGTTTGAAAGAGTTATTAGTCACTTATTCCACCTTCAGTTGGAAACCATTATTCCCTTTGGATTCTACAGCACATTTACACTTAAGAAATTCCTGCCATTTACTATAATTACTTAATTGCTCTGCATTTGTGATGACAACAGGAACATGATGAAAGAATACAGTAATACCACGTTAAGCCAAGTCAAAGTCAATCCTATGGAAATAAGCTTTACTGAAATCTGAAATCTGTGTTTATAAACCTTGATCAGACTCCTTTTCAGTCAAAATGTTGTATCCTGTGGCTCTGACATGATGATCACACCTACAGTCTACAACACGTTCAATATATGTTTTTTGCTCTGATATGCATTGTTAGCTGTGTCTTTTCAAGTATTTTCCAGTCAATTGAATTTGCCACGTGGACTTCAATAGAGGTGTAGAAACATCTCAAAGATGGTCAAGAGAAATTGGAGGACCTCAGAGTCAAATTCTGTGACATACCACAGAGTCTGAATACTTGTGTAAATATGAAAATTTAGTTTAAGACCAATGTTTTGTCTTAAACTAACTTTTTCTTACTGAAATAGCCACAACTGACCCAATTCCTAACTGACTCACATACATATAATAATGTGTGGGGGGTTTGGGATGATAGACAGTGGACCACACCAGTGTGAAGTGCTGTGTCTGGTGTCATTGTGTCAAAAGAGACACTCAATCATATGAAATCTACAAAATGCTACACTGACCTGTTGGTCAGAGTTGCTTGGCCTTTCACACAGATAAGTCTAGCTAGACAACACCGGTCAAAATTATTAAGCACCCACATGCGCACCTAAAATTGGACAATAGAGGGTCGAAAAAACTTTCCTGGTCTGAGGGGTTTTAATTTGTGCTGCAACATTTGGATGGCAGGTTTAGAATTTGGTTATTAGCAACTTGAAAGCATGGAGCCATCCTGCCCTGTGTTTACAGTTCAGACTGATGGTTTTGGAGGATATTCCCTTGGCACATTTTGGTTCCCTTAATGGCCTAGTATTGTTGCTGACCATGATGATTACTTTCAGAAGGAAATTGTGTCCCAAAGCAACAACTGTATAATGCTGACATTCCAATGTGGAAAAATAGGTGTGTATATGTAGGTTTATATCTATATCTGCATATAGAGAGAGGTTGAAACTGTAGTGAAATACACATTTTCAAAGGAACAGAGAAACAGGATGTTTCAGACAGAGATTCTTCATCAGCCGTGTGTATTCTGTGTTTCTGAATATGTGAGAAGAAGAACCAATTTATCTATGACAATTTTGATGTTTAAATGATAACATTCATTCAATGGGGTTCAAACCTTCCAAGAGTGTAGATCAGTCCTTTTTTCTTTGTGGCTTTCATAGCGGCAAATGGCAGACAAATGTAAACAGATATAGTTGATGGAATTTACGTTAAAATGCCTTGCTGCTGAAAGTGACAGATATTTCGTTTTGATGACTCAAAGGTATTCTACAACTCAGTCAGCTAGACTTCTCTTAGTATTTCCAATTCAGAACTGATCTTACACTGATCTTTTGCAAATAATACAGAAGACCACACCTTTATGAGGAAGAATGACCAATGACCTATGATCCTTTGTGCTAGTTAGTTTAGTGGTAGTTGATAAAAGTACCAATAGCACATCTTGGACAACTGCAGGGTACTCTTCCATGGTTATGACTGATATGGTCATTTATGTCACTTTCATTTCTATCCGGTCTGCTTATTAGTCTGTTCATTAGATTAGTGGGATATCCTAAAAGAGAAGTATTTAAGCATAATATTGGACACTGAACTATTATATACAGTCTAACCTCGTTATCGAGTCTTCCCTAATCTCACCACCTGTAATGGCAGGATGGATTTCCCTCCATGCACTTTACCTTGAAAAGCTGCCAACCTTGGGTGCCATCTAACCACTGGTTAGCTAACTACTTTAATCCTACTGACAGGGTCACCTAGCCTGTACTTCTCTCCACTGGCAGCTAACTGTGCCAGCTATAATATTTCGGCTTACTCTGCTGATGTGTCTCTGCTAATTGTTCTATATTGATGTGTTAACCTTATCTCCAGTCTTTCAGTCGGTCTCAACGGTGATGCACTATTTTGGACAATCAGAGAATTATTTACCACAGACTAGAAATGCTCATCACAGAAACAGTTATATTTGTATAAAAGAATAATGACTGGACATGTACGGACACTTTTTTTTTTTTGAGTCCACACTCAAATTTTGATTGTGTAATCACAAGGGCTCAGCATGAGGTATGAATGTCACTGGTTTTGTCTAGTTTTTGTGACCTCATTAAGTTGAAAAAATATCCATGATACTGCGGTATGCAGTGTACACACACATACATGTACATTTTACTTACAGATATGTCAGTGTTTGTAGTGTGTAAGGCATGCGAATCTATCATCCATCTAAATCCATCTAAAACTTAAGAACTCAGTGGCTCCTATCGCTAAGCTTTCCAGCATAAACTTAGTCAACAGAGCAGAGCCAAAAGGGCCTGATCTCTGTGTCATTTATCTTGGCTTCTGTTGATACTCTAACATTGAGCAGTTTCCTCCACAGGGCACTGAGAAAAGACGTTAATGTGACCCATTAGGATTACTTGAAACATTTATTTTTGGCGTTTAACAGGGAACATATATTTGGCCAGCATTGAATTTTATATATGCTTAAGATTATAATAACCATAATAAACTATATAGCCTATATAGGACACCCAAATATAAATTCCATGAACATAAGTCTTGGTGTGCTTTTTGGAAAGCCTTTTTATTAGATTTTGAAACATGGCTAGCATGGTTCCTATCTGAAGGAGTTGGGATCAGGGTTTCGTGCAAGCCAAACTGAACCCAAGTTCTCGCTCATAGTTGGCAAACCATTTCTCTGTGGTCTTTATTAGGCCAGGGTCCTCTAGTTCTGGGAAACTATGAAAACATCATATTTAAAAACCACTGAGGTGTTCAGTACAACCCAGTCTACATCCACTGCATGTCTATGGACATCCCATATATGCTTTACATTATGATTTAGCAGAGGGCGTCACTGAAATAAAATAAATCACTAATTAGAAATTGTGCCCACAAACCTATGGCCATCTATACTGTGAATTTCAAGAACATTATTAGGGATAGGAATGAGAATTTGTGTCAAAGTCAACTTGGCAGTGCTTTACAGAACTGCCATTTCTATAGTTGTGCTATACGTAGTTCATTTTGTATACTGGAAATGTGCCAAATAATACAACCAGACCAAGAGATGGAAACGAACAATAAATGTCGTTTAATTTGAAAAAAATCCAACCAATGCATGACAATATACAGTATTACACAAAAACAATAACACATTTTAATGGAACAAATGTCAATACCAGTCCAACTGTTATTGAAAAATAAAGCAGAGAAAGCTTGTGACTTTTCATTTGGCCACTAAAGCTCTCTTAAGCCCAGCGGACATTATATTTCCTTCCTACTTTGAGATGTGCATCATCTCTCGTCTACCAACTCATCCCTATGCCAAAAAGGAAGAGGACAACACAAGTTCATGAGAACTTGACCTAGATATTGTCCTAGCTTCAAATCTGAAACCTAAACCACCTTACTCAAAGAAAATTTTCTGGACATACAACAGTTCAGTGGACAAAATGGTTCACGTTAGAAGTTAGCAGTAAAAATCTCTACATGACATTGGTGAGTATCATTGTTTTTGATATAAAGTAAAATAGAAAATAGAAAAACAAATGTGAAGTATTAAAGTGCCTTGTATTGATTCTTATGTCTAGATTGATCCAGTGGAGCAGGTTGGATCCTCACCCTTGATTACGGCCTCTGCATAATCTCAGGTTTCCTTCCACCCTTGTGCCCAGGTTATCATGTTGGGACATTTTGTCTTGTTAGGACAGTTAGGTGGAATAACTACCGTATTCTTCCCAGGAGTAAATGAATGAGTGACAGAGTGGGGTTGAGTGGGTAATTGTGTGATTGTACGAGGTTGAGTACATCAGTGGATGGGATGAGAGGTGGGTTATTGGGAGGATAATAACTAATTGCAGTGCTCTCGGGTAAGAAATAACAGCATTATACCCCACTCTGGGTACTAGAGACCCCACTGTCCTGTATTCAATACTACTTTGTGTCTTTCATAAAATTTGAACGTTGTTCCTTTCTGCCTTTAAGACTGTGATTCCCTTTTCTGCCAGGAGATGTCACAATGGTTTGCTTGTACTAGTTTGTACTGTTAATCATTATAATTAGCCAAAACCTTGTAGATGCCTACAACCAACCGAGTTTGTCTCCTTTTCCTTCAAAGACTGTGGTGGTTCAGCATTTAAGGCACTGGGCTATTGTTAAGGTTCCTGCACAGACATCTTCCAATGTTGGGCTTGTGAGCAAGCTAATTTCTTCACATCTGCTTGGATTGTATGTTGTAAAATTTTATTAATTGCCAGTTGCCCTGGATAAGTGCATCTGCCAAATGCTGGAAATGGAAATGTCTGCAATAGTTTTCTGAGAAGGCGTTCGACCAGATTTTGAAACGACTGTGAGGTTTGGCACTGGTGTTTGACAATAAGCCCTGGCCCTCAATCAGTTGGCTTTTCAATTATTAAAGCTGGCGAACTTCATTATGGACTTGATGAGCTGACTTGTTGGGGGTGGAAGCTACACTGTATTCAATACTACCCATACTATTGCACGGGAAACTATAGAGATTGATTTATATGTTTGAATTATATAATGAGACTGTTAGAAGTGAGAGTAGGATAACAGAGATATGTTAATAGAAGGGCTGTTTAGATAATTCTGGCTTGATAATATGTCTTCTTGAGCAGACTCACACACCGATATTGAGATATTTAGGGTCTCTGCCTTCAGTACAATCCATTCTATTGCCACTGAAACTTTAGACATTAAGTTCATCTATGTAGAATGTAAATAGAATGGGTATTTACAGAATTGTGGCAGTAACCTGTGGGAATGTGGTAACCTAGTGGTTACAGTACTGGACTATGGGCCAGAAAGTCCAGGGTTCAAATACCACCAACAGTCTGTTATGTTTGATATACTCTGCACTCTTCTGTTTGGCTTCTCTAAACTCTCTCAGCTATTCTGATTTTTGGTTGTATAAGGTAAATTACTAAATCTAAACGCAATAAACCTCAGTATAGAGAACAACCAGAGGGAACTTACTGGGCCACCTTGCAGATCTCAAACTGACCTTGAGTGTTCAGGACAACCCGAAACACCGTGTTCTCTTAAAACTATGAAACTATAATTAGACTATTCCTAATCCCTAATTATTCCTGGGTCAGGAATTATGTCGTCCAGATCGAACATTGTATACCCTCTTTTCCATCTGTTGCACCCCCTGCATATCTAAAAAATTCCATTAGGACCAAACTGTAATGAAAGGAAACTTTGAAATCAGGCAGAATCAATCCCACCATTCTCCTTCTTCTGGCAGATCCGTGCCATTCTGAAAGACGCTGCTGTATTATGAGTTAGTCTGAATTTACACGCAGCTGGGTCTGATTCGCTTTTTTGCGCTGTACGTATTTAAACATCTCTCCTGTTTTCAGATTTCTTCTGGGCTCTACAAAGCGCTTCTTGTGTGAGTTAGCCGCCAGAGCGAGCGCTTCTCTGAGCGCCTACGTCATGGATTCCTGATCTGTGTGGGCTGTGCAGGAAAAGCCCTGCTGCCTCCGACATGGAGCCGCTCCAGGGTCACCATGGCAAAGCGCACAAACAGGAGGAAACACTGAGGGAATCCCGTTATTTTACAGCATTGGACCATATTATAAACACCCCTAGCTGAGAAGGAAGCCGCTCTTCTTGCTCGGAGTGAATCCCTCAGAGCCGTTTGCACTTCCATTCCTTCATCTTCTCCACTTCTGAGGATTGTATATTCTCTTTTTTATAACACGGTTTTATTTCTTTGCTATGACAAGATCGTTTTTTGACTTGTTGACTATTTTTACATAACCTTTTTTAAGCATTTTTCTCACAAATGTTTAGAGAAACTTTGGGACTGGCACAATACCACAACATGAGGTCGATGGATCAAGGTATGGATGGCGCGTGCTTGGGCAGAAGTGTTGTGATTAACTGGTAATTTTAATTTCTAACGACTTTTTGGTTTTGCATTCATCTTGGCATGCTGTGATATGAAAGTGTGATGTCTTAATCGACGCCGCCGCTACGGTGGTCTTGTTTTTGGACTATGAATGTAATAGAACTGATTTTGTAGGCTATACATGGTGACTTTTTTAGTACAGTGGATATGACCAGTAAAACTCTACGTCATTGGGGAACCCGTTATGTCGCGTGGGTACGCGAACTTCTAAAAAGTCAAACATTGTATAGCTTTAGCGAATGATAAACCTGAAATGCATTGCTTTATCCAAAAGCAGGGAGTCTAGCACTAGACGTGGCTCGTTCCGCCTCTTAGAAGCTCGCATGTGCGCTATAATAGTACCTGTTGTGAGCATGCAACGTGTCAGTCGTGTGTGAGGGATGCCCGGCGCTTTTATAGCCACTGGCCGCTCTTGCATGTACCGTGCGATGGCTTACGTTTGAGAGCTATTAAAAATGCATTATCACTGGAATGAGTTCGTAACGCTCCAGCGTGGAACTGCGAGCAGCCAGAGATACTGCATATCTAGGTGTGCTGTACCCACTCAGGGAGTACCGTGATATGACAGGCAGCCAGGTAAACCTAGAAAATATGACGGTTGAATTATATATGAATTTAAATGGTTAATGACCTTAATGGTTAATGACCCAACGTAGCATTTAAAATTATTACTAAAACACCAAATATCAGCTAGATCGTAAAACAGTTTAAAAAAACACGAAATGCTGTTGGCTAACGTGATCTTTGCGAAGTGCTTCTTCATAGAAACTAACCTAGAAAATATTTTGAATAGCTTTAAGTTGAACCTGGTTAAACCTTATAGGGCACAACAATCCTAGTTTTGGGAAAAGTTCTGAATTTTGAGTTTTGCAAATTGGTTCAACCATGGGTTTTTTGGGTGGTGGAAAACTCTTTATCCTCAAAGAACCATTAAGAATACACACACTTTTAGCTAGACAAAAATACAGTTTAAAAGAATTCAGTAGAATAGTTGAATATATGGATATTATATTAACCTTTTCAAAACTTTCTTCATGGAAACCAACTATGAACCCAAAACAGAAGCCAAATACGGTACCTCAGTGGTGTCTTGACTTATTACTAGCTTTAAGTTGAAACTGGTTAAACCTTAAATCACACAAACAACAATTTTGATTTTGGATTTTCTTGGGATCATCATAAAATGATTGGTTCTTCATAGACCTCTTCTTAGAAAATATGATACCAAGGTTTTTTGGATGGTAAAGTGGAAACTCTTTCTACACAAAGTAGTGTAAAACAGTACTTTTGGTTGGCATGTTGTGTTTTTGATGCTGGTCAGTAAAACCACGCAGGGTCAGTATTGCATGTTGGTCAAAGTTTGGTAAGTGCTGGTCTGGTTCAGCTGATGAACAGTCTCAATGGTAAAGCTGGTTTACCATCATGCCAAGTGTCCAAAACGCAGCATAATTGTTTTATCAGGGGAAACGTCCTTTGTTGACTCTGAAAACGGGCTGGACTTCAAAACAGTTCAATATGGTTCCCCACTGTTTTGTGGATGGTTAATTGCTTGCAGAAAACCCTTTGTACCAGATGAACCATTTAATTTGCTACTTAAAATAGTTAGGCAGAACGAGAAGTAGAAAGCTCTTTGCTGATCAGAAATCTGATATAATGAATATTTTTTTAATATTTTTTCCTAGACCCCTTAATAGTAACATCTTAGGCTTATTGCTAGCAACATGGGTTCTACAGAATAGGACAATTTCTAAAGAGTTTCTTTCTGCAACTGTTCTTAGAAAATATGATTCCTCTTAGGATGATAGATTTTTAATGGATTTGGGTACCTTTTTAAAAGACGGTATTCTTAAAGCATATTTGAGTGGTTTATGGTAGAACTAAAAGGGTCTTTGATGATCCAATTAGAAAAGAGATATATTTGTGGGTTCTAGCCTCCTCAGATAATGTCATCCCGTTAAAGTCTTTTTGGTAGCCAGTGGATTTAGGTATACCCAGAAGTAAAAGTTGCTTCTGTGGTCTTTTGGTAAATCTAAACCAAATAAAAACAAAAAAACTGTTATTCAGTATGAGTTGGGACATTTTCAAAATTTCTCTCATACTCTGCTTTGGAATGCATGGTTCCTCTTGGTAAATTTGGATTGGTCAATTGCTTTCAGCAGAACTTTCTACCTTGTAGTAAGGCCCAAAGGTGATTCAATGGGTTAGTTAAACCTCAGAACTATATAATATGGTTCCTTAAAGATTGTTTGGATTGTTAATAACTTTAGTATGCCTATATTGATAATGTTCTTTGGCAATTAAATTATTTAAACTTAAGTCAGTTCTTGAAAATATTTTTTCAATGGTTTTATGACTAGATGTATTGGAGCATTTATGATAGCATTTTTTTATTTTTTGTTATGGTTTGCAGTTGTAATAGTTATTCCTAGAACCCTTATAAAATATGGCTCCTCAAGTGTCTTCTGGATAGTAAATGGCCTGTTTTATTAAAAGAGCCATTAAAACACAAATGGTTCTTTGTTTCTAAACAGGATTAATTAAACCCCAAAATAATCCAATGACAGCACAGTTGCTTACTGTATGGGTTCTGTTTTGGGCCTTTTTAGAAATTGTTGTAATTAAAATAGTTTCAGTTTTGGGTGATCAGTGTCTTTAAGTAGGACTAGAAGGATTATTAGGTTATTGGGGTTAGTTAAAACAGTTAAATCCAGTTATTTAAAAATCCAGATTTTTTTGTGTACTTGATATGTTTTACTTGGGGTCTTTTTTTTTCTAGAAATGTTTCTTTGTAGAATACTTCCTCAAGGTTTGCTTGGAAGGTTAAAGGTTTGAAGCAGACCTAAAGTGTGGTGATCTTAAATGCTGACCTCAAATCAGCTTTTCCTGGTGATAACCTCAAATCAAAGATCCTGATATTGATTCTACTTGTGACCATTTCCATAAGGCCTCTTTTCAAACAATTCAGCATTCTGTAGAACTTTATCCATTCATTCCTGCTCAAATGTAGTGGATGTTTAAAACATTGATATCTTACTATAGAGGTTTATAGGTTTGCCCCTATCAATGTTGCATAGCAACCATTTAAAAGGTTGAACCTTAAAACAAAGTGTCCATTCCTAGTATATTTCTTAGAAAATAATGATTTGCATGGTTAATGGCTTAAGTAGAGCTAGAAGGTCTTTTGAAAGTTAATTACGCTCCCATGCAGTCTAGAAATCTTGTTTGTAGTGATTATGTTTGAAAAAGTTTTTAAATGGTTCTCCTTCAATTCTATTAGGCCTATATATTATATTATATTATATTATATTATATTATATTATATTATATTATTACACACGTTTATTTTTAATGGTAAATCTGCATTACAGTTATCTAATTGGGACATTTAGAAAAAATATTTTATATAGATTTTTTCCTTGTTATTTGCTGACTGCATGGGTTCTGCCTGTAAGCTATTTATTGTGGACTTTTACGTATATTTAATTGATTTTTAGGGTGCTCAAATTAAAGTGTTATGCGCATTTAGGAACACCCCCCTCCCACCCCCACTCTCCTGCTTACACCTCACACATGGAGACAATGTACATTTAAGGTAGAAAGTTGCCCTAGTCTGGTTTACCCGATAGTAATATGGTATAGTGTTTGTACTGTCATCCCACACTTTTACTTGTCAAATGTAAACACGAAAGCATGTTGGCTAAAGAAACAGTGTTGTGATTTGAACACCCGGGGGCAGCAGCACTTAGGTTCCAACCTGCGCTCAAAACCATTAGTAAAAAACGTTCTATAGGCGTAAACTGCGTAAGCTATCAACAGGAGGCGTCGATTATCCACTTACTGTAACTCTTATTTCTCACCATGGCTTAAACAGACCCGCCTTTTTGTTCATCCTGTGAAGGTGAGGGCGGAAGTTACAGCTGCGTGTCATGGCTTCATCACTTTAATAAACAGAGCGCCTCTGTCAACTTTATACAGCCAAGTCGCGTTTAGTTATTTGTTTTCTTAAGCCGATTTTGGTCATTTCATGCCTCTAACTCTGTAACAAAACGGCAGATGAGCTCATTTTACGACGATAAGGACTTGAGGCTCTCAGCAGAGCTCAGTGAAGTGAACTGCCCTGATGAGCTGGAGTTTGATTACTTGTTTCACTATGAGCCACCTGACAGCGACTTTCCATCAGGAGAGCCTAAAGGTCTGTGTTAAATATTTCTTATATTATGGAATCAATGTTTGTGTCTGTGATTAGCGAAACAGACCAATGACCTAATGACCAAGACAGATTAATATTGATATAATATTAATATTTCTTCTGGAATGACTGTTTGATCAAAGTTTCTGTTGGGATGTCTAAGAAACTGGTCAATATATATATATATATATATATATATATATTCTGATGTGTGTGTGTATACACGCA